>MDKH01191931.1:0-18576 GCA_005239495.1 Nicotiana undulata | reverse complement strand
GTCCCCTCGTGCATATATAATAACACTCGGTCAACACGGCATGTCCCCTCGTGCGACGAATAAAAAAAAAACACAAGGCAACAATAATGTGAAAATCAACAATACGAAGTCTAAAGTGCATGGAAATATTCAATACAATTCCCTTGTCCCAGCAAGGAGAATTCATCAATTACAATATCAACAAATGCCCGACAAGGGTCTCAGCTATAACCAACCTCGCATCAGAAATACAATTTCAACAGTGTAAGCCTCAACTGGAACAAATAACTCAATAACTATCCACGTCATGAAACAACATCAAGTATCACTTTTAATTCATAATTTACTCATAGTGCGGGGAATATTAGGAACATAGCAAATTTCATCACAATTGACTCACGGGCATACTTGACCGCAACGCATAGGCACTCGTCACCACGCCTATACGTTGGACATGAGTTGCACATAGCAAATAAGACTCTATACCTAATCCCTCAAGCTGAGGTTAAGCCAAACACTTACCTCGGCTCCAAAAATTGCAAGTCAAGCCTCAATCACAGCCTTTCCTCTCGAATCCAACTCCGAATCGGGGATATCTAGACATAATGGATTTATTAACATCAATAAGTACCCAATAAATCAATTTCTAAGCCAAGTTATGCATTTCCTACTATTCTTCCAAGAATACTAAAATTTGACCCCGGGCCCACATGTTTAGATTTTCGAAAATTCATGAAGGAATCAATTACCCGAAGTCTAAGGATCGAAGTTATGTAATTTAATCAGGAATTTATGGCCTAACATGGAAAATCACGAAATTCCTAAAAACCCTAAAATTTACTACCTAATTCTATAATTTTTAGATGATTTAATAGTCTATTTAACTAAGAATTAGTGTTAGAATTAGAGGTTTTATGGGTTTTAACTTACCTCTTAGTGGGTGGTCGTGGAAGGTGTTTGCCCAAGCTTGGTTGTCCTCTAATGGTGGTTGAAGATGGGTGATAGTGAAGAAAACCCGAAATTTTAAGTATTTAAGTGGCCTGCCAACAGGGGTTTCCGCTCCTGCGACCATAGGACTGCAGGTGCGGTCTCGCACCTGCGAGAAAAGGATCGCAATTGCGGAAAAGGGCCTAGGACCCTGGGCTCGCACCTGCGGGGTTGGCATCCGCACCAGCAGTCCCGCTCCTGCGGAATTCTGGTTGCCCCTGTGGAAAGGTCGCACCTGCGATGGCCTGGACCGCACCTGCGGTCTCGCGCCTGCGGACTTTGGGCAAGGGGCTGGGGATCGCACCTGCGAGGCTGGGACTGCAGGGGCGGTCCCCACCTGCGGCTGGGCAACCACACCTATCGAAGAAGGATGGAAAGGTTAGGGTTTGTGTTGATTACCGGGATCTCAACCGAGCCAGTCCGAAGGATGATTTCCCTCTTCCAAACATATACAACCTAATTGACAATTGTGCAAAACATGAACTCCAGTCCTTTGTGGATTGTTTCACCGAATATCATCATATCTGGATGAACGAACAGGACGCTGAGAAAACATCTTTCATTACGCCATGGGGAGTATACTGTTACAAGATGATTCCACTAGGCCTAAAGAATGATGGGGCCACTTACATGAGGGATATGACTACTATCTTCAATGACATGATACATAAAGAGATCGAGGTGTATGTGGACGACGTCATCATCACGTCCAAGAAAGCCACCAACCATATAGCAGATTTAAGTAAGTTCTTCAATTGATTGCGGAAATACAACCTAAAACTAAATCCCGCAAAATATGCATTCGGTGTTCCAAAATTACTTGGGTTTATCGTCAGCCCCCGAGGGATAGAATTGGATCCATCAAAAGTCAAATCCATCCAGGAGCTTCCACCACCAAAGAACACGAAGGATGTAATGAGTTTTCTAGGACGACTAAATTACATCAGCCGGTTCATAGCCAAGTCCACAGTCATATGTGAACCAATCTTCAAGATGTTAAAGAAAGACGATGCGACCAAATGGACCGAGGATTGTCAAAAGGCCTTCGACAAAATCAAGGAGTACTTATCAACACCACCAGTTTTGGTCCCGCCAGAGCCAGGTAGACCCTTATTACTCTACCTTGCAGTATTAGATGGAGCTTTCGGCTGCGTTCTGGGGCAGCACGACGAGACAAGAAGAAAAGAATAGGCTATCTATTATCGTTCACTCCATATGAGGCACGATAGTCCCTGTTGGAACGCACATGTTGCTCTCTAACCTAGGTAGCTCAGAAGTTGAGGCACTACTTCTGTGCCTACATAACATACCCCATATCAAGGATGGATCCCTTGAAGTATATCTTTCAGAAACCCATGCCCACTAGAAAACTGGCCAAGTAGCAACATGCTGAGTGAATTTGACATCGTCTATGTGACTCAAACAGCAGTCAAGGGACAGACACTGGAAAATCATCTTGCTGAAAATCCTATGGGAGGATAATACGAACCTTAGAAAACGTATTTTTGCAATGAAGAAGTATTGTTCATAGGAGAAGACATTGCTGAATCCTATGATGGCTGGAGGATGTTCTTTGACGGAGCAACAAATTTCAAAGGAGACGGCGTTGGAGCAGTCTTAGTATCGGAAACCGTCTAGCATTATCCGGTGTCTGCTAAACTCAGATTTCCTTGCACCAACAACATGGCAGAGTATGAAGCTTGCATACTTGGGCTCAACATGGCCATCGACAAGAATATTCAGGAGCTGTTGGTAATTGGTGACTCAGATTTGCTTATACACCAAGTACAAGGAGAATGGGCCACCAAGAATTCCAAGATATTTCCATATCTGCACCATGTGGAGGAATTGGGAAAGAGGTTCACAAAAACTAAATTTCAGCATGTTCTTAGGATTTAGAACGAGTTTGCCGATGCACTGGCCACCTTCTCATCCATTATACAACATCCGAATAAGAACTTCATTGATCTTATTCCGGTTAAAATTCATAGCCAACTGACATATTGTGCCCATGTTGAAGGAGAAGCAGACGGGAAACCTTGGTTCCACGACATCAAGGAATACTTGGCAAAGGGAGAGTACCCGGATCATGCAAATCATACCCAGAAACGTACGCTTCGGAGGCTATCCAATAGATTCTTTCACATTGGAGGAACCCTGTACAGGAGAACTCTTGATTTGGGATTACTGAGGTGTGTCAACGCAAAGGAAGCTTCTAAACTACTTGAAGAAATACATGATGGGACCTGCGACACGCATATGAATGGCTTTGTCTTGGCCAAAAATATACTCAAAGCCAGTTATTTCTGGAGGACCATGGAAACAGACTGCATCTAGTATGTTCGGAAATGGTACCAATGTCAAGTACATTCAGACATGATAAAGGTACCCCCAAACGAGCTCAATGCAACAAGCTCACCTTTGTCGTTCGCCTCCTGGGGAATGGATGTCATTGGACCGATCGAGCCAAACGCATCAAATGGACATAGGTTCATCCTAGTACCTATTGATTACTTTACCAAATGGGTTGAAGCAGCATCTTACAAAGCAGTGACTAAGAAAGTCGTAGAAGACTTTGTCCATGACCGAATGGTTTGTCAGTTCGGAGTTCTAGAGTCAATCATCACCGACAATGATTCCAATCTCAACAGTGACCTGATGAAGGCCATGTGCGAAACTTTCAAAATCAAGCACAAGAATTCCACAGCCTATAGACCTCAGATGAATGGAACTGTTGAAGCCGCCAATAAGAATATCTAGAAGATACTAAGAAAGATGGTAGAATATCACAAACAGTGGCACGAAAAGTTGTCATTTTCCTTATTGGGATACCACACCACAGTCCGCACACCAACCGGGGAAACTCGTTACTTACTGGTTTATGGTACAGAAGTTGTTATTCCTACCGAAGTGGAGATTCCTTCCTTGAGAATCATAGATGAAGCTGAGCTTAGCGACGCAGAGTGGATATGGAGTCGTTATGAGCAACTAGCGCTCATAGACGGGAAAAGAATGAATGTAGTGTGTCACGAACAATTTATTAGAACAGAATGACCAGAGCCTTCAACAAAAGAGTCAAGCCTAGACAGTTCACACTAGGGCAGCTGGTGTTGAAGAAGATCTTTCCGCATCAAGATGAAGCCACAGGGAAATTCTCTCCCAACCGGCAGGGTCCATACATGGTTCATAGAGTACTGACAGGAGGCGCTCTCATACTTGCGGAAATTGACGGAGAATTCTGGCCAAAACCAATCAAATCAGATGCAATCAAGCCATACTATGTGTAACTCTTTATGTTTTTCTCAAACAATGTAAAATAACTACGCCCAACCTTATTCCCGTTTAAGAAGGGATACGTAGGCAGCCCTATGGGTTCGGTCACAATTCAATAAAAATCTTATCCCCCCTGCAATTGGAAACTGGGGCAGAAGTTTGAGGACGACTCTCAAAATTCTGAAGCAAGTTCAGCCGAACACAGCATGTACAACAATCAGAGATGCCAACCCATCTAACTGGGGCATAATTTTGGGGATGACCCTCAAAATTCCATAGCACGGGATGTTGCAATATCTCGGATCTTGTCGCGGTCGTCGGTTCATCTAAAATTCTTAAAATATATATTTTTACTATGTCTTTGCAAGACTATGCATGCCTGCTTGCAAAAAATAGCTCTGTTTAGCAAACGCTACCCCGACAATTTAAACAGGATCTTCAGGCCAAGCAAAGCAAGTCAAGCAAAGCCAGCGGGGACACGAACCAACCTCCTCTTTACAGAACTCATAATTTTTCTTTGGATGCAGGAACAAAGAATAAACATACCTCGTAGTCATGACCTTAAAGAAATTGCAATACTGATATCTGCTATCAGCTAAGAAATTCTGCTACCATCTGCTATTTATTCTATTTTCCTGCACAAGGCTAATCTTTGCCTTCATCTGCATGAGGCTAAGCTCTGCCTCCATTTGCATAAGGCTAATCTTTGCCTTCATTTGCATTGGACTAAGCCCTATCCCACATCTTGCATGAGGCTAAGCTCTGCCTCCATTTGCATAAGGCTAATCTCTGCCTTCATTTGCATGGGACTAAGCCATGTCCCGCATCTTGCATGAGGTTAATCTCTACCTCCACATATGCATAAGTCTAATCTCTGCCTTTACCTTGCATGAGGTTAATCTCTACCTACGCATCCTGCATGAGGCTAAGCTCTAGCTTCATTTGCATAAGGCTAATCTCTGCCTTCATTTGCATGGAACTAAGCCTTGTCCCGCATCTTGCAAGAGGTTAAGCTCTACCTCCACATCTGCATAAGGCTAATCTCTGCCTTCACCTTGCATGAGGTTAAGCTCTACCTCCGCATCCTGCATGAGGCTAAGCTCTTCCTCCATCTACATAAGGCTAATCTCTACCTCTATCTGCATAAGGCTAATCTCTGCCTTCATCTGCACAAGGCTAATATCTGCCTTAACCTTGCACAAGGTTAATCTCTGCCTTCATTTCCATGAGGCTAAGCTCTACCTCCATCTGCATAAGGCTAATCTCTGCCTTCACCTTTCATGAGGTTAAGCTCCACCTCCGCATCCTGCATAAGGCTAAGCTCTGCCTCCATCTACATAACGCTAATCACTGCCTCCATCTGCATAAGGCTAATCTCTGCCATCATCTGCACAAGGCTAATATCTACCTTCACCTTGCACAAGGTTAATCTCTGCCTTCATCTGCATGAGGCTAAGATCTGCCTCCATCTGCATAAGGATAATCTCTACCTTCATCTGCATGAGGCTAATATCTGCCTCCATATGCATAAGGCTAATCTCTGCCTTCACCTTACATGAGGTTAAGCTCTACCTCCACCCTTGCATAAGGCTAATCTCTGCCTTCCATTGCATAAATTTAATCTCTGCCTTCATCTGCATGAGACTAAGCTCTGTCTCCATACCTGCATGAGGCTATGCTCTGCCTTCAATTTACATTCTTTCACCGAGACTAAGCGCTGTCTCTCAAACATTATCTACTTTTCTCTCCTTTCGGGCTAAGCTCTGCCCTCAACTTCACAAGACTAAGCCTTGTCTTGTTGACATCATATTATTGCATCTCATAGGCTGAAATATCTCCAACCTATCCAAAGGAGTCATAGTCTAAAGGCATCATCCTAATAGTCGGAAGACACCATGTCATGGCCTGAGGATCTCTCAAATTTGCATATCATTATTCAAAGGCGTCATAGTTCAGAGGCACAATCTTCATGGCCCGAGAACATCATTTCATGTCCTGCGAATCTCTCACTGAACAATTCATGGCCCAGGATATCATAGTCTAAGGACATCATCCCTAACCATATGAAGACGACTTTCATGGTCCGAAGGGAATCTGCATCATGTTTATATTTTCGCACAAATATATTGTCACGACCCAATTCTCCCTCCAACTGGGTCTCGTGATGGCACCTAGTCTAAATGACTAGGTAAGCCTATTCCTTACGCAAAATTAAGATAAAACAGGTAGAATAGCAGTAAGTGATATAAATCATAATAAAGTCAATGTCGCTCGGCATTAACAACTTACTTTACCTAGAACCCGGAATATCACAATACATCACAAGCTAACTCTACGGCTCAATATGTACATCTGGAAAAGAAAAGACCATATAGTTTCATCTACAAGTTCTACTACATCAAGATAAGAAGGGGACTCAGAGATCTGCGGACGTTGCAGATTATACCTCGAGTCTCCTGATACTGCTGTTGCTGGCTAGCTGAGATACCGCATACTAGGACCTGGATCTGCACATGGGGAAAACATGCGTAGAAGGGCGTGAGTACTCCACATTCGGTACTCAAGAAGTGCCAAGACTAACCCCAGTCAAGTAGTGACGAGGTCAGGAAGAGGCCCTACTGAGATTTGCAAAATGACAGATATAGTAAGCAAGTAAATAAAACAAGTGATAACCAACAAAAATGATGAGTAAATACTAGCAAGAACGGTATAACTAAATGCTTAGATCAGCGCAATATATATAAAGCTCTGTAAGAAAGTAAAGGTGCAATGCAATGCAATATGAGGGAAAGGCTCAGGTCTCCGCCCACAATCCCTATGTATGCAATGCAGAATGAGATAAAGACTCAGGTCTCTGCCCGCAATCCCTACATATGCAATGCAGAATGAGGGAAAGGCTCAGGTCTCTGCCCACAATCCCTATGTATGCAATGCGGTATGAGGGAAAGGCTCAGGTCTATGCCCGCAATCCCTGTATGCAATGCAGTATGAGGGAAAGGCTCAGGTCTATGCCCGCAATCCCTGTATTCAATGCAGTATGAGGGAAAGGCTCAGGTCTATGCCCGCAATCCATGTATGTATATACGCAATATAAAGTAAAATCTCAAAATAGCGTAGTTTAAGGGTTTTAGGAAAAAGAACCAGTTGGAAATCTCAGAGTAAAATCCTCAAATCAGTTTCAAATAATAGTAACAATTGGAAAATCAGTTGGAAATCAATTTACCAGGATAAAATCTTAAGTTATTATGCAGTTCAAACCGATAACAGTAATAATAGAGTTAAAAATGAGGTATTGTGTAGAAAAAAGTATGGAATTTCAATGAAAATATCCCGTGCTCGTGACCTCACGTACACGGGGTTTTATAGCAAAACTAGTTAAAAATGCCTAACGGAGATTCCCCAACACAGAGTTAGGCAAGCCACTTACCTCAACTATGCAAATCAACCGCTAATCACACTCTTTCCACGCGTATCCAACTCCGGGTGGCCCAAATCTATTCAACTTCATGGTATAATGTAAATATAAATTCAAGAAATAAAGTAACTAATAAACTCGGAGCTAATACGCAAGTTTAGAAAATTGACCAAAATGCCCCTCGAGCCCACGTCTCGGAATAGGGTAAAATTTATATTTCCCGGACACCTATTCACTCACGAACTCACTCGAACCAGAATCATCGAACTCCGATGTCAAAAAACCCCTAAATCCTCAGATTTTCGGTTGGGGAAATTGCATCAAGTTTCCATGGCTTTTCCCCCAGTTTTGCTAATTAAGCTAAGGAAAATAATGGGGATTAATGGTCTAATAAGGAATTAGGATTAGAAAACGTTACCTATGAACCTTCTCTTCAAAACCCACTGAAAATCGCCAATTTCCGAGCTCTCAAACGATTTTAGACTTATCAATTTCAAACCCTCGGATAAGAATAAACACACAGCAATTTTCACACCTGCGGTCCTTTAAACCGCACCTGCGGTACCACACCTGTGGAAAAGGCATCGCAGGTGCGGGTTTCACTTAAGCTGGACAGAGGTCGCACCTGCGGGCCTTTTGTCGCTGGTGTGGCTCCGCACCTACGGAAATCCCATCGCACTTGCGGAGAATGGGAAGGCCTGGCCCAACCTCGCACCTGCGGCTAGGGGGCCGCTCCTGCGAGCTCGCACCTACGGGAATTCCATCGCAGGTGCGGAACACCAGAAGAAGATCTGGTTCAGCTGAGTTCCAAGTCCAAAATTCCTCCGTTAAGCATTCGGAACAACCCCGAGGCCCCCAGGACCTCAACCAAAACCACCAACTGACCCCAATACCTCATCCGAACTTAGTCGAGCCTTAAAAACACGTCCCATAACATCAATATACCCAAAAATGCATAGATTCAAGCCTAAGAACTAATAAATTTTCAAGAATTCACCTTCGACGCCGAACCTTGTCTAAACTCGTCTGAATAACCTCAAATTTTGCAAACAGGTCATAAATGACATTCCGGACCTGCTGTCACTTTCGAAATTCCTTTCCAAGTCCGATATCAAAATCTCACCTATCGGCCGAAAACGCCGAAATTCTAACTTTCACCAATTCATGCCTAAATCTACGTCTGGCCTCAAAAACACATTCCGAACACGCTCCCAACCCCGAAATCACTCAATGGAGCTAACGGAGTCAACGTATTTCCCTTCCGGATCCGTCTTCACACAACTTCCGCTCCGGTCTAATTTATAAGGTCAAAACTCACCTTAAAGGACTATATGTCCAAAAACACTCCAATTTTCATCACTCAACGCTCCGACTCGATCCATTAACAAAATAAGACTTGGGAGAAGCAGTTATTAGGGATTCAAGGCGCTAACTCTCAAAACGACCGACCAGGTCGTTACATTCTCCCCCTCTTAAGAAAATCGTTCGTCCTTGAACGAGTAGAGAAACATACCTGAAGCTGTTAATAGATGAGGGTACATGCTCTATATGTCCTGCTCGGTCTCCCAAGTCGCCTCCTCGACCGGATGACATCTCGACTGCACCTTGACTGAAGCAATATCCTTCGATCTGAGCTTTCTAACCTGCCTGTCCAAAATGGCCACAGGCTCCTCAACATATGATAGATCCTTGTCCAACTGAACTCAGCTGAAATCCAAAACATGGGTCGGGTCACCGTGATACTTCTGGAGCATGGACACGTGGAATAGCGAATGAACACCTTCTAGGTTGGGAGGCAATGCCAACTCATAAGCAACCTCCCCAACTGGTCGTAGTACCTCAAAAGGGCCAATGAACTTCGGACTCAGCTTACCCTTCTTCCCAAATCTCATGACGCCCTTCATCGGCGACACCCGAAGCAAAACCCGATCACCAGCCATGAATGACAAATCACGAACTCTCCGGTCTGCATAACTCTTCTGCCTGGACTGGGCTGTGCGAAGTCTATCCTGAATCACCTTCACCTTGTACAAGGCATCTTGAACCAAATTTGTACCCAACAATTGGGCCTTGCCCGACTCGAACCATCCAACTGGAGAGCTGCACCGCCTACCATATAAAGCCTCCAACGGCACCATCTGAATGCTGGACTGATAGCTGTTATTATAAGCAAAATCTGCAAGGGGAAGTACTGATCTCGTGATCCTCCAAAATCCATCACACAAGCACGGAGCATATCTTCCAAAATCTTAATAGTGCGCTCGGACTGTCCGTCCGTCTGGGGGTGGAATATTGTACTGAGATCAATCTGGGTACCCAGCTCACTATGCAAGGCTCTCCAGAAGTGCGAGGTGAACGAAGGACCTCGATATGAAATAATAGATACCGGCACACCATGCAACCGGACTATCTCCCGCATGTAGATCAGAGCCAACCTCTCCGAGGAATACGTAGTCAACACCGGAATGAAATGGGCTGACTTGGTCAGCCGGTCCACAATCACCCAAATGGCATCATACTTCCTCAATATCTAAGGATGTCCAACCACAAAATCCATGGTAATCCGCTCCCACTTCCACTCTGGAAGCCTCATCTGCTAAAGTAATCCTCCCAGCCTCTGATGCTCACACTTGACCTGCTGACAATTGAGGCATCTGGCTACGAACTCCACTATATCCTTTTTCATCCTCCACCACCAGTAGTGCTGTCTCAGATCCTAGTACATCTTCGCAGTACCGGGATGAATGGAGTACCGCGAGCTATGGGCCTCTTCAAGGATCAACCTCTGCAGTCCATCTACGTCAGGTACACAAATACGACCCTGCAGTCTCAACACACCATCATCATCTATGGTCATATCTCTAACCCCATCCCGCTGAACTCTATCATGAAGAGCTCGAAGGTCGGGATCATTATACTGGCACTCTCGAATGCGGTCATAAAGAGAAGATCGAGCAACAACACAAGCGAAAACCCGGTGAGGCTCAGAAAGGTCCAACCTCACGAACTGGCTCGTTAAGGACTGAACATCCAAAGCTAAGGGCCTCTCAGCTGCATGAATATATTCCAAACTACCCAAACTCTCCGCCCGGTGACTCAATGCATCGGCCACCACATAGGACTTCTCCGGGTGGTATAGTATGGTGATTTCATAATCCTTGAGTAACTCCAATGTAAAGACCCGTAAAATTTCTTGCTTAAAAGAATGCCCGAATAAGTCCCCGAGTGGTTAACTCTTTGGAAATTCTTAAAACGGACCTTAATTTTGTAAAAATACCCTGGATTTGAAAGAACTTAATTTTCCCAGAAATTGGGGGGTTATGCGACGCACTATGCGATCGCATAACGTGTATGCGGACCGCATAGTGGTCGCATACACGGGAAGATCACTGCCCAATTGAAGGGGTGTTATACGACGCATAATGCGATCGCATAACGTGTATGTGAACCGCATAATGGTCGCATACCCAGGCAGAATGTTTTCAAAATTTGGCCCACCTAGGGGCCATTCTGCGGTCCAATATGCGGACCGCATGTCAGGAATGCGATCGCATTCCTGACTGCATATTCGACACGGTCTTTTAATTTTCTAAATTTTTATACCCGACCCCAGTTTCATTTAACCCCTGCCCCCTTTCATTTTAACAAGTTTTCTGAACAAATAGAGAGAAGGAAAGGAGAGTTCTTGAGAAAGGAAGTGATCCTTCCATCAAAGTGAATTTCAAGGTCTCTCAGGCCTGGAAATTCGAGTAATCCCCTTCTTCCCCATTCTAGCAGGTAAGGGTTCCCAACCCCTTTTATTTCTTTTCATTAATTTTCTAATTTTTAAACAAAGGGAGGGTTGGACTGGATTGATTCTTAGAAATATTTGCTAAGACCTTGCATGCATGTTTAGTAATGGTGCTAATCTAGTAAGAGGGAGTGGGTTGGGGAAAACTTCACAAAGATAGGGTTGGTAATCTAATGGGTTCACATAGTGCTTGACAAAATGCTTGAGAGAGTCCGAATTGCATGCATGACTTCAAATTTTGAGTTGAATATGTCTAATTGTGAACTATATTGACGGTACTAGTCGGATCTGTGGTTGTGGGTTAAAGTTGAAAAGGGAAACTCGACTCAAGGTATGTATGGCTAACTTTAATCTTTGTAAAATCACTTGTGGTGTTTGAGCATACGGTACGTGTATTGTTATAATATGTGCAACTGGTTGTCTGAATTATGTGATGTGTGAAGTGTAATACTTGTCTGTCTTTAGTTGACCACCACACTACCACGTTATGAAAAACGGTGCTAAAAGGATAATAAATCCAAGAGTATAAGTAAATATGCTAAAGTCTATGTAAAGAAGTTGTATTCTTATTGCTGAAATCTTCTGTGATTGAACTGTGAATTGTCATCGTTGGTATGAGATGTAATTGTCAGGTGAGATCGGGTTGCGCGCCGCAACAGGGGAGATAAGGGTGATATGTAAGAAGTGATAAGGGTGTGTTTGTAATTTTCAGGTGGGATCGGGTTGCGCGCCGCAACAATTGTCAGGTCCCCAAAATGTGCCCCCTAATGCAGTGGAGGCAGTCCTTCCAGAACCGGATATGGATTCTGTGAGGGGTGTCATCAAGCAGAGACTATCCTTTTTTCGAGTTCCCCAATCTTCTTTCTTCCCCTTACCTAAGACAGAAGGAGAAAGCAGCTCGTCAGGGAGTGGATGACCAAGCACCTATCAACTAGACAGGTCATACCTTTGGAACTGGAATTATCCACAGCAGATCCGAAAGCTTTAGAATTTGCCAGAGAACCATTACAAGAAGTTTTCTTATGAAAGAAAGTGGACGTTTCTTTTTACTTAGTGAATGTTGCCGAATCTCTCGTTCTATAGGAGTAATAAGCGAAAAAGGGGATTCTTTAGGCTACTTCGCGGAAGAGTCAACTCCGACATGGACCCGGTGAAATTGAATTCTCCGTGAAGATGCGGAGTACCAACGGCTAGACGGTAAGACCCCGTGCACCATAACTATAGCTTCGCAGATCGGGTTGCGCGCCGCAACAATAGTCAGGTGGGATAAGGTTGCACGCCGCAACAGGAGGACTAAGGGTGAGATATGAGGAGGGACAAATATGGAATTGAAATTGTGATTTTGATAAAGTGAAAATTGTGGAACTTCCATTGTATATCTTTCTATGTCTTGTGCAGTAATTGTGTGACTCTCTGTCTGTCTCTTGCCCGTGCATTATTAAGCTTACTAGAGTAAAGATTGTTCATGCATACCAGTACAATTCAAATGTACTGACGTCCCTTTTGCCGGGGGCGCTACATTCTTGTGATGATTGTAGGTGGTTCTACAGCAGGTACTTCAGCACACCGGCAGTAGTGCCTCCTCTTCGTCCTATCAGCGGTTTTGGTGAGCCCCTCTTCTCTCGGGGCCTAGTGTGGTTCGTGCCACCTTTCCTCCCGAATTCTTATTTTGGTACTTGTGTAAGGTATAACCGGAGCCTTGTTACTGGCAAGTATTGTATAACTCCATCGTACTCTTAGAGGCTCAGTAGACAGGAATTGTGGGTTATGTACTTATGTATTTTGGGCGGTATGACTTGTAGACCACGTAAAGTAGACTATGTGTTCTGTATATTTGTAAGTACTGTATCACTTGTTGGAAACAACAGACTTCTATGGTTTAATTTCAGAGTAAGAATGCATCTTAATTATAGTTAAATGATGCCCAACGGAATCTTCGGGGTAATACGTGGGAGGGAAAAAGGGAATCCAGGTCCGCTTGACTGGGACTACCCGGTCGAGTGCCGGCCGTGTCCCTTGGTTTTGGGGCGTGAAAAACTTGGTATCAGAGCCTAAGGTTTCAAAAGAGTGCTAGGATGTCTGTGAGCCGTGTCTAGTAGAGCGCTTCTTATCAGTCTGTTGTCAACCACATTGATAATTAGGGGGCTACACAGACATTTAGGAAATTACTCTTTTCATTGTTATTCTATATTGTGCGGTGAAGTGGAGAGTGAAAATGCCCTTGTCTAATTCGTTCTTTATTCCGAAATTTTTTCAGCAATGGCACCAAAGAAGAGAGCTCGACTCGGCCTTGAGGCCAATGCCACCCCTAGTGGGAGTGTGAATCATGTACCTGGTAGTGCGGGTGAGAGTGACTCCCCGACCTTGAATTTTCCGGACCCTTCTAATCCGGATTAAAGCATTCCTGTTGCTGCAGCGGCGGAGGGTGCTGCAACCCCTCCCGCTGACATTCCTGATCCCTCTACAGTTCCAGCTTCCGGTCCCGCTACGTCATAGGGGGACCTTAGAGGAGCTATACATATGTTAACTCAATTGGTGGCCGCTCAGGCCCAAAGATCTCATGCTACCCCTGCGTCCTCCAGCGGACAGGGAGATTCCGCCGGCTCCAGAGTCAACCAGTTTCTGCAGTTGGCCCTTCCAGAGTTCTCCGGTATGGATCCAGAGGCCGATCCACAGGATTTTCTTGATAAGATGTGCAAGACCCTTTGAGTGATGAAGTCTACAGGGACAGAGGGGGTTGAGTTAGCTTCGTACAGAATGAGGGGAGCAGCATATTCCTGGTTCGAGATGTGGGAGGGTTCTCGTGGAGAGGGAAGTCCTCCGGCTAGACGGAACGAGTTTGTGGACGCGTTCATGGATCACTTTTTGCCTGCCGAGACTGTGGCAGCCCATGCTACTGAGTTTGAGGTCCTCAAGCAGGGCAGTATGAGTGTTTGGGAGTACCACATGGAGTTCGTGAGGTTTTCCAAGTATGCTCCCCAGTTAGTGTCGACCATGGATGCTCGAGTTCGACGATTTGTTCAGGGTCTCAGTCCTTTGGTTGTGAATGAGGCTGCTACATCGGCTTTGCACTCGGACATGAATTATGGGAAGATTGTGGGGTTCGCCAAGGATACGGAGGCTAGAAAGCTGAAGATACGAGCAGACAGAGAGAGTAGCAGCAGAGCCCGGTCGGTGGGTCATTCAGGGAGCGCGGTTTCAGGGGGGAGACCAGTTCAGGGGAGGGGGCCAACAGGGCCATCCCAATTTTATGCTCAGTCTTCAGCCAGCGCACCGCTATCCGTACACCGTCATTAACCGAATAGTCATTGGAGATCAGGATCCGACAGCAGGAGACCCCATCAGTCAGGTCGTTCCGGAGGAAGGTTCCAGCAGCAGGGGAGGGCTTTGTGCCCTAAGTGCGGAGGGTTCCATACTTAGGCCTGTTATCTGAATCGCCCATTATGCTTCAGGTGTGGGGTGAGGGGTCATCTTCAGCGGGACTGCCGTGCGCCCAACCAGGTCATGGGTAGGGGGTTTGCCCAGTCATCCGGTTCTTCAGCCGCCACATCTTCAGTGCGTCCTCCAGCTCCAACAAGGCATGGTGTAATTAGGGGTGGGGATCGTGGTAGAGGCGGACCCAGCCGATTCTATGCTTTGAGTGGTCGCCAGAATGCGGAGGCTTCTCCAGATGTTGTCACATGTATTCTGAATGTTCAGCACTTGATTGCTATGCTCTTATTGATCTGGGATCCTCCTTGTCCTATGTTACCCCGTTTATTGCTTCATGTTTTGGGATAAAACCCGAGCGGCTTCATGAGCCGTTCTCCGTATCAACTCTGGTTGGTGATTCTATCACAGCAGCGCGAGTCTATAAGAATTGTGTTGTCACGGTATGTGGTCGCGTTACCACGGCCGATCTTATTGAGTTGGAGATGATAGATTTTGATATTACTATCGGAATGGACTGGCTTTATCTGTGCTTTTCCAAGCTCGACTGCCGAACGAGAGTCATGAGAGTCTAGTTTCCTAATGAGCCGGTTATTGAGTGGAAGGGGAATGGTGTGGTGCCGAAAGGTAGGTTTATCTCTTGCCTTAAGGCCTCGAAGATGATTAAGAAATGGTGTATCTATCATTTGGTCTGGGTCGCGGACACCGCTTCAAAAGTGTCGGCCACCGAGTCCGTGCCAGTCGTGAATGAGTTTCTTGAAGTATTTTCGGACGAGCTTCCAGGGGTTCCACCAGATAGAGAGGTTGATTTTAGGATTGATGTACTACCATATACGCAGCCAATATCTATCCCACCATACAGAATGGCGCCAGCAGAATTAAGGGAGTTAAAGGAGCAGTTGAAGGATTTATTAGATAAGGGGTTCATTCAGCTGAGTGTGTCGCCGTGGGGTGCTCCGGTTCTTTTTGTTAAAAATAAGGATGGGTCGCTCCGTATGTGTATCAATTATCGGCAACTTCAATAAGGTCACTATCAAAAACAAGTATCCATTGCCTCTAATAGATGATTTGTTTGATCAATTGCAAGGTGCGAGGTTCTCATACCAAATTGATTTACGGTCTGGGTATCATCAGTTGAATATCAGGGAGCAGGATATTCCTAAGACCGCCTTCAGGACTCGTTATGGTCATTTTGAATTTCTTGTAATGGCCTTTGGGCTGACCAATGCTCCAGCAGCTTTTATGGATCTTGTGAATTGGATTTTCAAGCCGTTTCTAGACTCCTTTGTGATTGTTTTTATTGATGACATCCTTGTCTACTCGCGGAGTCGGGAAGATCATGCTAATACCTTAGAGCAGTCCTACATACTCTTCGTCATCACCACCTGTATGCTAAATTTTCGAAATGTTAGTTTTGACTGGAATCAGTCACGTTTTTGGGTCATGTTGTTTCCAGAGAAAGGATTCAGGTTGACCCCCAGAAGATCGCGGCAGTGAAATATTGGCCTAGACCAACGACCCCGACGGAGGTTCGTAGTTTCTTGGGACTAGCTGGGTATTATCGTAGTTTTTTGGAGGGATTCTCCACCCTCGCCTCCCCATTAACTAAATTGACGCAGAAAGTAGTTAAGTTTCAGTGGTCCGATGCTTGTGAAAAGAATTTTCAAGAATTAAAGTCGAGATTGACTTCGACACCGGTGTTAACATTGCCAGAAGGTTCAGAGGGATTTGTGGTCTATTGCGATGCTTCAAGGGTTGGTTTTGGGTGTGTGTTGATTCAACGTGGGAAGGTCATAGCGTATGCTTCAAGGAAACTCAAGAATCAGGAGGAGAATTATCCGACGCATGATTTGGAATTCGCGGCTGTGGTGTTTGCATTAAAAATTTGGCGGCATTATCTTTATGGATTCCACGTGGATGTGTTCTTAGACCACAAGAGTCTTCAGTATTTATTCAAGTAGAAGGAACTAAATCTGAGGCAGCGGAGGTGGTTAGAACTGCTTAAGGATTATGATATGAACATCTTGTACCATCCAGGAAAGGCGAATGTGGTGGCCGACGCTCTCAGTCGGAAATCTATGGGTAGTTTGGCTAATTTGGAAGCGGATCAGAGGCCCTTGGCTCGGGAGGTTTATCAATTGGCCAATTTGGGGTTTTGTCTTTCGACCTCAGGCGAGGGGGAAGTTATGGTGCATAATGGGGCAGAATCGTCACTTGTAGCGGAAGTCAAGGAGAAGCAGTTTGATGATCCAACATTGGCACAGTTGAAGGAGGCAGTTCTGAATGGCAAAATTTCGGCATTTTTGCTCGGCAGCAATGGCGGAGTGTTGCGATGTCACGGTAGGCTATGTGCTCCCGATGTAGATAATCTTCGGGGAAGGGTAATGGCGGAGGCTCATAGCTCCCGGTATTCGGTGCACCCAGGTTCTACGAAAATGTATCATGATCTCCGGGAAGTTTATTGGTGGGGCGGTATGAAGAGGGGCGTGGCGGGCCATGTATCCAAATGTTCGAATTGTCAACAGGTGAAGGCCGAGCATCAGAGGCCTGGTGGGTTAACTCAACTTATGGAAATACCGACGTGGAAATGGGAGATGATCAACATCGATTTCGTGGTAGGGTTACCTCGCACTCAGCGCAAGTTCGACTCGATTTGGGTAATAGTGGACCGACTCACGAAATCAGCTAACTTCTTTCCAGTCAAGTCCACCGATACTGAAAAACAGTACGCTCAGTTGTATATCAAGGAAATAGTCAGGCTTCATAGCACTCCAATTTCTATTATCTCGGGTCGAGGGGCCCAGTTCACAGCTAACTTTTTGAGGAAATTTCAGCAAGGTCTGGGTACTCAGGTAAATCTCAGCACAACTTTCCACCCACAGACGGACGGAGAAGCGGAGCGGACTATTACGGCGCTTGAGGATATGTTACGTTCTTGTGTTTTGGATTTCAAGGGTAGCTGGAATGATTACTTGGCGCTTATAGAGTTTGCTTACAATAACAGCTTTCATGCTAGTATTCAGATGGCCCCATTTGAGGCATTGTATGGGAGGAGATGTAGATCTATGATCGAATGGTTTGAGGTTGGTGAGACAGAATTGATAGGGCCAGATCTTGTGCACCAAATATGGAAAAAGTTAGAGTCATTCAGGAAAGGATGAAAACTGCTCAAAGTCGTCAGAAATCCTATGCGGATGTTCGTCGTAGAGACTTAGAGTTTCAAGTAGATGATTGGGTGTTCTTTAAGGTATCTCCCATGAAGGGAGTCATGCGGTTCGGAAAGAAGGGTAAATTGAGTCCAAGGTATGTCGGGCAGTATCGGGTCGCTCAACGGATAGGACAGTTCGCGTATAGGCTGGAATTGCCCTATGAAATGTCATTAGTGCACCCGGTATTCCACGTGTCTATGTTGATGAAGGTAATTGGAGATCCTTCCTCCATCGTGCCAGTTGAGACGATTGAGGTTAGTGAAGAATTGTCGTACGAAGAAGTTCTGGTTTCCATTCTCGATAGGCAGGTCCATAGGTTGAGAAATAAAGAGATTGCTTCTGTTAAAGTGATGTGGCGGAGTCAACGGGTCGAGGAGGCCACGTGGGAAACAGAGAAAGAAATTAAAGAAAAATACCCCCATCTGTTTGAACAAGTGTAGTAGTGATCGTGCTAATCATGGTTCCAAGGCAATTTGATGTTGTATTCGGACTCG
>ML257831.1:25028-78102 GCA_005239495.1 Nicotiana undulata | reverse complement strand
TCGTTATATTGTGCATTAAGAACGATTTTTGGTTGAAATCTTTGGTAAAAACAGTAGAAAAATGGTGGTTAGGGCTTGGGTTTAAGAGAAGAAGAATGGGGGAATTGGAGGACCATTTGAGGTCCGATTTTCGTGTTCTTGGTATGGTCAGACTTGGGAAAGGACAAGGAACCTAGTGTTGCAAAAATTTCTGACTTTCGAGACGTGGGCTTGAGGGCCGGGTTTTGACCGTATTCGGGATTTTTGGTATTTTTTCTAAATTTTGATTTGGAGATTGTTCCTTAGCACATTGTGACACTATGTAATTGGTTATTGATAGATTTGGAGTATTTGGAGGCCGATTCTCGAGGAAAGGGCCCGGCGGAGTAGAGTTAAGCCGATTTTGAGGTAAGTAACGTCTTCAACCTTGGAACTGAGGGGTTCAAAACCCCAATGTACATGCTAATTGATGATAGTTACTATGATACACTCGCCAAGTGACGGGCATATGAGTGTTGGTTGATTTGTTGTGGCCCGGCTTATCCCCAGGCACGGTTTAACTGTTGTTCCACCATGATATCGGTACTGTGAAGGCTATTAATGCGTAGAAACTAAAAGAAACATAACAAGTATAAATGATAAGACTTCATGTCTATATGTGGAGACCGGAAAGGGTCCGTTACTGTTGTTTCTATTGCGAACTTTACTTGTGCATACTCAGTCCTGTTATTATACATGTATTCGTATTTCAGTCTCAGAAATCATTTATTTATCATGCATTGCCATTGTTTGGGCTGTTTACATAATGAGAGTGTTGTGAGGAGACTGGTAATTCTGACTGAGTATGGGCCTAGAGCCAAATGTTGAGATGATATACCCTTCGTGGGCTTGATATATATATAGCGCTTGGGCCATATCCTTGGCGGCCCCTCCGGAGTCTTTACACCCCCAGTGAGCGCACAGTTATTGAGGGATGGATTTCCCTGGACATGGATTTGTCCGAGATATGAGATATTGAGGGATGGATTTCCCTGGACATGGATTTGTCCGAGATATGAGATATAGAGGGATGGATTTCCCTGGCACAGATACTGTTTATGAGATATGGAGGGATGGATTTCCCTGCTACAGATTATGGATAAGTATGATATGGACATGGATTTCTCCGAAATGCTGAATTGGCCTGCTCCCTCGGTACTTAGTGACTGAGTCACCACGTCGTACATGTTGCGGGATGGATTTCCCTGGGCCAATGGCCAATTATGTGTACCGAGAGGACCACCTGTGAGATTTGCATGTTACATACATGGAATTTATTTGTTATTCACGGATTTGACTAAATTCTAGGGTCATTTACATAACATGATTGTCACTGATATTCTCGGTTATTTCTGAAACATTCATTATTCGAATTGTTATTTACGGAGGTTGAGTTCGTCACTACCTCCTCAGACCGTAGGTTGTTTTCGTTACTTACCTGCACACTGTGTGTGCAGATCCAGGTGCACCGAGATTTGGCGCGGATCGGTGATAGCAGCTTATCTCTCAGAGCCGACGAGGTAGCAGCTGGCGTTCGCTGTCCCGTCCCTCTTTTCCTTATTTTTCCTCCTGTATTAGAAATTGGAAACTTAAAACTTCAGTATTATTTCTCAGTTGTATTGATGTTAGTAGCTCATGACTGCGTGACTCCAGATCCTAGATTGATTGTTGGAGCTTATTTCTTCTGTTAGACTGTTTTAAATGATTAAAAATTTCCGTATTTCTATGAGTTGAGCCAATGATGAGTAAATTTCTCTAGTAAATGAATTGAGTATTGTTGTAACGGTTGGCTAGCCTGGTTCCACGACAGGCGCCATCACAACCCGGAAACGGATCGTGACAAGCCTGTGTCAAATGAGAGCCATGTAAATCAGTCTTGCCATCCTTTCTTTGCCTTAGTTTAGGAACAGAGTTAGACTGAAAGGGATTCAAAAGAAAAATAAATGACAGAATGGACAATGACATTAAACAAGAGGTGTCCCTTTCGGGGAAAGAAAAGAAGGACTTATCTGGAGTGCATGCGGACTTCAATGAACATGACATGCCTTTTGGACTAGATGCCTGATCCGTGTAAACCGTCCGACTCTCAGAAATTCATCACAACTATTACCTTGAGATTGAGAAACCTTGCCCCGGAAACGTTTCCATGTCAGTGACCAATTATCCTCTTTTTGATCAGTGGTTCCCTTTGCGGGTTTTCACCGACTAACCTCTCTCATTTATCTTCTTACCGTTGCCTCACGGTGCCCGTGTGGATTTTCACCGATAAGACTCTCTCATTTTCATTTCTCTTCTTACTGTCGCCTTACGGTGCCCGTGTGGGGTTTTCACCGATAACACTCTCTCATTTCAATTTATCTCATTCGCTTGTGTTAGATCCAAACAACTGTATCCTCCAATTTTGGACATCTTTGCCGATTGATCAGAAGGACTTGAACATGATTTGGGGTAATAAGAATTTGGAGTGAATTACAACTTTGGAATCTTTCAGGTGATACCATCGCCGACACATTATAACTTCTGCCCCAGTTTTACTTTTGGGGAAATTTGAATTTTTATTTTGGTGTGACTGAACCCTAGGGAGAGACTGCCTACGTATCCTTTCGGAATAAAGTCAGACGTAGTTTAGGGAAACATTTTTGTTTTTGTTTTGGTTTTGGTTTTGATTTTTTTTTTGTTTTTCCTTTTTTTTTTTTTTTTTGTTTCCTCTTTCTTTTGCTTTCCTTGTTCTCTTTTTCTTTTCATTTCATTTATTTAGTTGTTGTTTTTTTCTTCTTTTTTTCTTCTTTTTTTTTCAACAACACTTTCACGTTCCAAAGAGGGTAATCAAAGGAAGGTAACCGACTCAAAGGGTTGGCAAACGGGGTAATAATGTTTGGGTAGCGAGAATGAAAGCCTTCGTCATCTCAACCGGAGAACATTTAATACTATATGGAGGATCAAACATAGTACCTTTTGACTGCACCTGCGTTGACAGTTGTTTCTGGGACATTTTCTTCGAGCCCCGAGTACAACGCACTCTTTTGGCAATACTCTTGTTGCAATGCATGGACCTTTCCAATTTAAACCAATTTTCCTTTGGCTATTCCGATTCATTATTTTATTTCCTTGACCAAACTTCATTTGTATTTCTGATCCTTGATTTATTATTCCGAACCCAGACGGCATTTTAAGATCTTTTGACTGCACCTGCGTTGAGAGTTGTTTCGGGGACAATTTCTTCTATGTACCCCAAGAACAAGCGCACTCTTTTGGCAGTACTCTTGTAGTAATGTATGGACCTTTCTAATCTGAACCAACTTTCCTTTGGTTATCCTGATTGTTTTATTTCGTTGATCTAACTTCATTTGCATTCTGACTCTTGATTCACTATTTCGGAGTCTGACAACGTTTTAAGATCTGGGCATGAAGTCCGCAGGCATGTCATGTTATTGAAATCTGCATTTAAACAGAACTGAAAGTAGCATAAGGAGAAAAAAAAACAAGATTAAGAAAAGAGACATTCTTGGAAAATGAAATATTCATTCCATTTGATTTTTGATTTTTGATTTTTTTTTTGATTGATTGATTTTTTTTGAAACTTAAAGATAGAAGGGTTTAAATTGGAAACTAAGACAATAAATTAAGACATCCGGATCACACCCTGAGATAATCCGGACGCAGAAAGGATAGCAAGACTGGCTACCGAGACTCCCATCTGATGGGGGAACTTTCAGGCTTGGAAACTGGTTTTTGGCTTTTCTTCTGTCTCGGCAATGGCTGCAATGGCCTTCAGTGCAGGATCAAATTCCTCATCTTTACAAATCATTCCGACTACTGGCCCAGTGTGAGCATACAAGGGGTTATTCATCGTATTTGGGTCTTCTTCATCCCCAAGCGCTATTGCCTGGACCTCGATGAGGTCTTCCACTGCTCTTTTTAAAGTCCAACAATTTTCAGTGTTATGCCCCACTGCTCCATAGTGGTATTCACATCTAGCATCAGCCCAGTGCGAGGGGGACTCGGGGTTCGGCCGGTTTGGGGCCACTGGTTGTAGCATACTTGTCCTGACCAACTTTTGGAGCAAGCTAGAGTATGATTCACCAATAGGGGTGAATTGATTCTTTTGGAAATGCTCTCTTGGGAGCGGATTGTATTGGGAAACATTTGATTGAGGATTATATGGATCTTGGTAAGGATGGGCATTTCTAGGAAGTGGAGCTCGGTTTTGGGTATAATTTCCGTGTAAGATTGCACGTTCATCACCGCATAGGGAGGCGGTGCCACGACATATGTTGCATCATCTTGATAGGGATAATAGTGCTGGGGGACTTTAGGAAGCATATATGATTGGTTTAATTCGCTGTGGGCCCCCTTCGAGCTCGAAGTCATCATGGCTCCCTCTTCTATCACGTTTCTGTTCAACAAACCCCCTGACCCATTCTGAACGGCTTCTGATGTAGCCTTAAAAGTAGCTTGACTCCAAATTCGGCCCGTTTCTAAACCACTTTCGACCATCTCCCCAATTTTGATAGCTTCAGCAAATGGTCTACCCATAGCAGACATCATGTTCTGGAAGTAGTCTGCCTCTTGGGCCTGTAGGAAGACCGTAACCATTTCTGCTTCGTCCATTGGAGGCTTTACCCTGGAAGCTTGCTCACGCCATTTGACAGCATATTCACGAAAGCTTTCCACGATTTTCTTTTTCAAATTGGACAAAGAATTCCTATCGGGAGGAATGTCCACATTATATTGGAACTGGCGGACAAAGTCTCGCGCCATATCGTCCCACACATGCCAGTGAGTAATTTTGTGACTCATACACCATTCAGCAGCGATTCCGGTGAGGCTTTCTCTGAAATAGGTCATTAGTAACTCATCTTTTCCACCAGCATCCCTCAGCTGGTTACAATATCGTTTTAAGTGAGCTATCGGGTCTCCGTGCCCGTCATATTTTCCAAACTTTGGCATCTTGAAACCAACCGGCAGGTGAACATGTGGAAACATGCATAAATCGGAGTAGGAGAGACTCTTCTGACCACTCAAACCCTGAATGTTTTTTAAGCTTTGCTCTATGCTTCTCATCCTCCGAGCCATTTCTTCCTGCTCGGGGTTTCTCATTGTTCTTTGCTGACCCCTGGGAGACTCATATCGCGAGTAATGAGGGTATGATTTTGGCTGGGGCACTGTTGGATGTGCCGTAGTGGAGATTGGTTGTAGAATAGCCGATGACGGGCTATCCTCAGGACCGATGATTGGCAAATTACCGGCGGAGGCCATCTCTACCTTCGGATCTTGTGAAGGGTGGGAAAACGGACTACCAACAAAACTAACCACCAAAACCTGGATAATTTGCACACCGAACAACCTTGTTAGTTTTGAAACATTTAACATACAGGAAATCGCATGTTGGGATGCAATGCACCTAACAGTTAAACGCTTCTACCATGTGTTTGAACGGTTGCATGTTTCATCCCGGCCTTTAAATGTCCCTTTCAAATTTTATCTCTCCATCTTTTTTTGAATTTTCATATCTCGATTTCTTTTCCTTTCTCTTTTGTTATTTTCGCTCTTTGTTTTTCTCATTTATTTGTTGTCACTCTTTTCTTTCTCTTTTCTTTTCACTCTTTTCTTTATTTTTCACTCAATTTTTTTTCTTGTTTATTTTTTCACTCAATTTGTTTTTGGCTATGATCGAATTCTACGTGGATTGCCTACGTATTATGACGCCGCATGAATCAGATCTTGCGTAGTTCGGAAAGATTGGGAATAAAATAAATAACCTAACTCTCTCCTTTTTTTTTAAAAATCAGACAACAATTTCTTTTTTTGAATTTCGTTTTCTTCTTCTTCTTTTTTTTTTTTTAAAATTTTTTTGAAGGAAAGACTTTAAAAGTAGAAAAATATATATTTTTTGGCTCTTTTTTTTCTTATTTTGAAATGTTTGAAAGAAATACTTCTAAAGAAGCAAGAATTTTTTTTTTGACTTTTATTCATAGTTATAATAGGGGGGACCGCCAAAAACATGTCTTTACTTTTTTTTATAGTTATACTAGTAGTGTCTGCCCGTGCACTACACGGGCCCAACATGAGTAAAATTTAAATTTGGGTATTTTAGCTCCAGTCTACTCAAGCATTTTCAGTACTTGTGAACAGCTCACAAGATCATAGGAATTAAATATGTATAAACTTCATAGTCAAGCATCACCTAGTTAAATAGCACAAATATATAATTTATAACCATTATCTTTACAAACTTGAGTCTCTTACAAAATCAAAATAGATGTTAAAAAATTAACGGGTGCATACACATTAGACAAATTGAAGTAGTGGTGTTATTTTATTTACATACTACGCAACTGTCCATGTAATGCCAAGAAAGTCGTGCGTCCTTTCTACTTCCCTGCATCATTGAATATCTTAGAATAACTATTATATCATTTCAAAATATGAGACATGTCATAAAAAGGGTTTGAAGAGCCTGCACCAGAACCCAACAAATATTCCCAGATTTGATATCACACTCGCAACCTTGATTTCAAATATGTTTTAATTTTTATCTTCAAGATTAAAATTGTTAATTAATTTTCCTTTTTATGTCAGTTAATTATACATTAATGGAGCAAACTACCCTTTAACATACTTCACCAACACTAAACAGATTTAGCTTTTAAGGAAAGTGCTACCTTTTTCCAATTTCATTCTCACTTGCGTGACATTCTATAATATGAAGATGTTATTTCTTTTCATCTATGTATATCTACAAAAGGCTCTTAGGTGCGATAGCCAGCCAGTACCAGTAAAGAAAAAGAAGAAGAAAGAAAAAGAAAAATGTACTCATTACTACTCGAACAAGGGAAGAATGTTGGAGCACGAAATGAATGACATATTCTGATAATTACAGTCATTCTTGGCCTTATATCAAACAACCATAAAATAGCAACACAAATTCATTGAGCAAAGATCCAATTTTGGCATACTTGTACTACTGCCAATTCATTGTCAACAACAGAAGACAAAGCTCTAGAGCATAAAAATATGCCTTTTCTGCCTCTAACATTGCTCGAGAGAGAAAGAGAAAGAGATTTACCTAGATGGGCAGGTTCATGCATGTAGTACCCAAATTATCATTTGTTTTGGCAAGAAACTAAACACAAAAGAAATTACCAGAAGAGCAAGGTATTGATGTCAATATAACCATAAATTAAATACACCCATTTAAAGCTAACAACACAAGTATCTTTATTATACAGCTGCCGCCGAGACTTGCACCATGGTTCTGGGTAAACCATACTGACTTCAATGTTGTTCAGTCTTATTACAGCACTAAGCTCAAGTCCAATGTACCCTCCCCCAACAATTACAGCCTTCCCATGTTCTTAGCTTTTATTGCTTCCACAAGCTTATCAGCATTATCAATTTCTCTCAAGTAGAAGATGTTCTTGGAATCAGCACCTTGCACACCAAAAGCCGAAGGTGAAGGCAATACTAATATGTGAAAAGAAAAGAATGAACAATTCTAATATCTGCAACCCATTCTCATTTTCTTCAAAGCCATCTAAATAGTCAAAATTATAAATGTGTGTGCATAGTCTCCAATTCAAGCAGTTAGAAACAGTTTGGTCAGGCTTTGAAGACTAGAAATAATGTAAGTAGCACATGACAGGCCAATCTTTGTTAGAACATGAGATTGGTCTAGAAAAAGTCAATCTTAAGTTCATCTGTAAACCACAAAAACAGAAATATTCAGTTTGTTCAAAGAGAATATCAATCATGAATGTAGTGTTAGCTTATTCCAAAATTGACTTTGCGTTAGGACTTACTCTTTTCTGTTGCACAAATTTATTAGATTTGAAACTTTTCTATCTTCAGATTCATAGTGAGCAACCATCTAGTCAATCCATAATTTGAATGAATCTCAATGCATATAGTCAGTAAACAGAATGAAGTATACTCCCTATGGCAGCATATGATCAGGACAACTTCCTCTGGTTATTCATCTGTCCACTATGTCTCAATATCTCTCCGAGTTAGAACTTATTTCATTTGAGTCTTGAATGTCATAATAGTTAAGCAATAACTAATCAACTTAACACTCATTGTTTCATTGCACGAGAAATGCAGAAGATTATAAAGGATTATATTTCTTGCCGTAAGCTCTCATTTTTTTGTGTAAAAATCAACTTAACTCCCAAACTAGAACCAAAATCAGGTTCAATAATTCAAACTTCTCATTCAACAGTAGCCTAAGATAAATTTTCAGTTCAGAAACTTATGTATCCAACCAAAATTTGACCAAACTACTCAATGAACTCAGCAAAAACAAAACCAGAAATCACACTAAAAAAAAGTTCACATAAGTATTCAGTTCTTAAGTTAGGAATCAGGCTTAAAACTTAATCAACTTCTCAAAACCTTTCATCGAATAGGCAGTAGGCAATAAGAATGCTATTAAACGCTACCTAAAATAACTACAAACAATCCTGGTGGAATTCTAGTAGAAACTGAACCAATTTAGAACTACAACACAATTTAGCTAAACAGATGCAGTAAGGGATTAGAGCTTCAGCAGCTCAAACCACAATTCAGCTCAATATTCAGAAAATCAAGCGATAAGGAGCTCGAGTCGAATTCACGGACTCAACTCAGAAAGATCGAATCGATGTTCAGTAGAAACTAACTTCTCTCCAAAATTTCAGAAATCAGAGATGAAGCTCAGTTTTAAACTCAAGGAATCGAACATGTACTTAGAGAAAATCCGAAGCTATGTTATGCAATTCAGTTTTAAACTTAATGAAATATTTGAGATTTTTTTTTTGAAAAATTGCGGAAAATAAAAAGGTAAAAAGTATTTTTGTATTTTGATTTATCTCTTTTTTGAATGAAGAAATTTTTTTTGGGTTCTAATACTTTTATTCATTGTTTTTAAATCTTTTGTTTGTTTGAAATTTCCAAAAACATAATCCTAAAGAAGGAATTAAAGGAAAATATTTTTTTTAAATTTTTTTTTAATATTGGGGCCGGAACCGATGAGGTTTGCTTACGTATCTCACATCCGATGAGAATCAGACCCACGTAGTTATGCCGTTTTGACGGAACCGGGGAAACAAAACTTTTTGAAGATATTCACTTATTTTCTATCTTTTTTAGACAGAGCTTCATATTTCGAATAACCACTCTCACTCTTGTTTTTTTTCCTTTTTTTTTTCTTATTCTAAAAGCCGGTCAACATGCAAGCCGAAACAAAATAATGCACATATAGCAGGTAAGATGCATCATGATGGTCCTTTATTTCTGGTTCATTTGTCCTAGATGGACCCAACCCCTATGTTGAGTCCCCTAAGTCAAATGCACGTGATGAAAATAACGCACTTACTAGGGATCCGACATTGGCTATGTTATACTAAGTTTGAATCTTGAGGTTTTTTTCTAGACCAGGCTTACCCGAGCGGACAACTCGAGCCAAGGTCAGGGCAGCGTACCGGGAATACAGAAGCTTCAATGGCTTTGCAACTTGTCAGTACGTCGTTCTAATATTTGGATGACTCTAACAGAAAAGAAGTCACACGAAGTGCACACTTCCCAGATGATTTAGAATACTCAGAGAGAAGAAGGGATTCAGCACAGTTTATATGCAGTTTAGATAATATCGAAGCGGTAAAAAAAAGTGGCAATTAGCACAGTAGGTTTAAACATGTAAAAATCAGATAATGAAATCCAAAACATAACAGTTATATAAGCTCGAATTCTTGAACCCTGAATCAGAGATTCTGGGTTCGTCCCCAGCAGAGTTGCCAGAGCTGTCACACCTCCTTTTTCACTACCTCGGATTAATGAAGGGGTAATAAGGGAGTTTTTCCACTTTAAGTGACATTATTCGGATTTGGGGATTTATTATTTCAGAGTCGCCACCCGAATTTTTTACGGTGTTCCGGGATACCATTTATTTATTAGAAATCCCAAAACCGAGGAATTTTGACTCTGTTAAATTTGTCTGCAACCAAAAATCCGAGTAAGGAATTTTGTTAACCCGGGAGAAGGTGTTAGGCATTTCCGAGTTCCGTGGTTCTAGCACGGTCGCTTAGCTATTATTGTTTGGCCTAAATTATCTGATTATTCACGTGTTTTAAATCATTGTGTATTTATCCTTTTTAATTTTTAGCCGCTTTTGACGTTTATCTTAAAAACAAGTCACGAGGACGTGCACTTGTTATTTTTGGACACATCACAACCGCGTCACATGAAATGCACCCGCGATTGCTACGTCTGATTTTATTATTGATTGAAGTTAGGGTCGGGGGCACGAGTTGCCACACCCGAGTGTAGATTACGTGATCATGACTATGCCACAATGATTTAATTGCTTATTTGACGCAAAGTTATTATTTTTCATAAGTTCTTTTTCTCTTCCTAAATTATTTGTAGTATTAGTCTGAAGGTATTTTGGACCACAAAGTATTTGTTCAAGGTATTCTAAAACTAAGTTTGTTAGTCTAAAAGTTGAAGATTTGGGCCATTTGCTCAATCCGGCCCAATTTAGTGATAAGCGTTTGGGCCAGCCCTATTTTAAGAACAGTCTAACTAAAATATCACACAAAGGAGTCACATTGTACAAGATAAAAGCATGATTCAATTCAGCAATTTCTCGAATCATAATGCACCGGCCGGGTAGTTTTATTAATTTCAAAAGAGAGATACATGTTGTGTAGTTCAACGACTCATACACTTAGTGTTACATAGAAAACTCATGGGCCTGGGTCACGAATGGAAAGCCCGACAAGACCAATTTTCAAATGTCTTTACATATTAGATTCAAGTTTAAGCACGACGATTGCAATTTACGAAATCAGCACTTGTCAAATTCAAACCATAGTGTAACAAAATCACGAAGATAAAAACTGTACCCTAACTCTACTAACTCATTACATAAAATCAACCATTCAAGTAATTACAATTAGTTTCCTTTAAAAAATTCAATACTATTGTAGTCAATCATTGTTATTGACTTAATCTAATGCATCATTATACCACTGATCAGTTTTACAGAAGAATTTAAATAGGAAGGATAGTTAATTAGGCTAAACTATTACGCTAACAGCCATCTTCAATCCTGTTAAGGTCCAGATCTGTTGGTTTAGTTCGTGGCTTGGTGCAGATACCTTTTAAACTTCAAAACAACTTGAAAAATCTCCGATTCAAACACTAATTTCATTGATCAGTACTCTCATTTCAGTATATTAACACATTAATCTAAAAGATTCACAGACATTTTGTTAAAAATTGTCACAAAATAATACTTATACTTAAGGACCAAACACAATGTAATGTGATGAACTTCAAACAATTTCAAAACAAAATGAAGCATAAACAAATTACATGACTCTTATTCAAATAAAATGAAATTTACATCATTTGATTGAAGATATACCTGGTCGTAGCAAAGCGCACAGGAGAAAACATTTTCGAGCAGAGATAACAACCCGAGTTAAAAACTCAGCTACAGATGGATAAGCGACCAGAAACAACAGCTTCTCCAAGCTCACAAGGCTTTGTAAAACCCAAAAAAAAAACACGGAAATAGTCGAGCAAGAACTGGGAATCAGCTTTGAACTCGCGTTTTATTTGAACCTCTTTGGTCGTTTTCAGACATCAAAATCTTTAGAACTTTCGATTTTCTTCTTTCTTTTTCGTTTGTTGCTGAAAGCTTTTGAGTGTATGATTTTGGTTTGTTTGAGTCGGAAGAAGTCGGAAAGAGAGAGGAGAGTTTCAGGGGTTAAAGGTGAGAGGATTCAGATGTGATTGGCGGCGGCGCTAAGGCTGAAATGGTGAGAATCTGATCTAGCCGCGGCTGGCTCCATGAAGAAGGGGGATTATTAGGTTTTTTTATTGTTTTCGGGGGTGTTCTATCCGTCTCCTTTTATTCATAGAGAGAGAGAGAGGCGTCGTTCTAGAGAGGTCGATGGGTTGTAAGGGGGAATCTGATTAGAGGAGATGATCTTGGTCATGAGGGGAGTGAGGAAGACCATGGGGAAGGGGAAAAACGACGCTGGGCCATAGATTAGGTCTCCTCCTCTTCAGATTCTTCAGGTGTTAGGTCTTAGAGATTAGGTCTCTTGTCTTTTGCTTATTGAAGATGAGATGGTGAGGAAGAAGAAAGAGGAGGGGAAATGGCGCAACTCCTCTGATAGGGTGAGGGATGATTTTTTCTAATATTTTGGGTCTAGTTTTGAGAGGATGAGGAGGAAGACCAAGGGGGGAAGAACGGCGCTGGTCATCAGGGGATTAGGGGAGGGATCATTCTCCTTCTCGCTGCTGAAGATGGAGGTTGGATTTTTGTGTCTAGGTTACTGTTGAAGAGGAAATGGTGAGCAGGCAGCCAGGGGGGAACGGCGCAGCTCCTGATAGCGATTAGGTCTAGGTATTTTTTGTCTAGCTTTTAAGTTTGTTTTAATGGATGAGGGGAAACGGGTCGGGTTGGCAGGTCGTAGGTTCTGGACCGATTTTCTCTTGGGCTGGGTGGAATTGGTGTGATGGGTAAGTGTTGGGCCCAGAAAAGTTGGCCCAAATTCAAGTTCAAACTTTTAAAAAGCCACATTTTTCCTACTTTATTAGGCTTTGCGCAATTAACCATTTAGACTCAAATCTTAATTTAAATTCTATTTTTTGGCTAGCCTATTTATTTATTTTACCTAATGACGGACTAATGCAATTAATTAATTGATTAACTTAAGAATGTGATCTTTGACTTTTAATTATTTAAAAGATGCATTTAATAACGTAATTAAATCCTAAAAATGCAAGTTAAACCTAAGATGTCATGAAATGAAAAAATGACAATTTTTTATGATTTTTCTATAATTTTAAAGTATTAAACATGCATGAAATGCAACTAAATAGAGAAAAACTCCTAAAATTCATTAAAAAAAAAATTTAATTATTTTTAGGAGTAATTTCCATGCGGGGCAAAAATTGGGTGTTCACAGATGGAAGGTAATCATATACCATCACAAGTTATTCAATAAATTATCACAAAGCACAGAATCAGTAACGGGAAAAAGAGAGGGGGAAAAACGCACAAACACACACAGTAAATTTGGAAATTCAAAAAGGCTTACATAGGCCAGGAGGAGTAACAAAGTGTTCAAAATTCCTGCCCCAAGAATTAAGAAAGGAGAAATGCCTTATTACAGCTATAATAGATAATATCCACGACATTAAAGGAAGAAAAATATAAGAAAATGAAAGCCCGTACCAAAAATGCCAAAGGCGGTGTGAAGAATATGAATTACTCCCATGGCAAAGAAGCTTAATTTCCTCTCGAGCACAAAAGGTGGAAAAAACTAGAAACCAGAAGCAAAAGGTGCAGCCAATCATGATCACACATGAGATATATATATATATAGAAAATAACTTCCTTTTGTTGGCTTCTTTTGCAGCAGTGTTAGCGTCACTATACAAATTAAAAGTAGATGGTCGTGGAATCAACTTTTGAACTTTATGGATTCTAAATTTTAGAATAGAAAAATTAAGTGCTAGTAATTGTGTTCTTAATTTAATTTTATACATATTTAACGAATTCTTTAATATATATATATAAAGTTTAGAATACTAATGTTACTATGTTCGATCGAACCCGTAACTTACCTTCTAGGTCCATCCAAATCTTACCTAATTAACATATTCTTGTACCCAACTCAAATGCGACAAGCATGCTAAACATTTTTCAGAAGTAATTTATTTGAGTGTATAGATTCATTTAGTAGTATTTATACCATTTTCACTTTATCACCTTTACAACCTTTAGTAATGTTGTTAGGCAAGAATTGGGGATTAGTTGATGACCTCCAACTTACCGAGTTGGAAATGGTTACTCTATTCTTTTATCTCCTCATGGTGCTGCTGTATTATTAATAAATAAACAATGGAAAAAGAATAACATCAATTCTATTCACTTTCAGCCCAATGTTCATTTTTCCTTCTAGTTGTTTTGTTTTCATTTGGCCCTTTTATCATCATTCAAAACAAAAAAGTATTGAAATTTTTATATTCCTATACCATATATGAAATATTATCACCCTCCATGTTTAATATTTGATTTAATTATATTTAGTATATCAAATAACAAATCTATACCATAATTAATTTAGGATTATAATTAATGGGCAGTTTTTTACTCCTTAATTAAAGAGGTATAATTAATGGGTAGATTTTTACTCCTTAATTAAAGGTGTTCATATATCCCACGTTTCTCTCTCCCCATCATTTGTAACCAGCCGTTTTCCCCTCCCCTTTCTTCCTCTTCTCCCTTCCTTCTTCTTCAAATTGTAGAATTCAGACCTTCGAGATTCAACAAGTCGAAATTGCTACATTCTGTTCTTCATCGTTTTCAGAAATTGGCGATCATATATATGTTCTTCATCTTTTCTTCTCTCAAATCCACCATTGACAGCCATTAAAAAGCTTGAAAGCTTGAATTCAAATTTGGATTTTCAAAATCATTATGTTGTTTGGATTGGGTGTTGTTGAAAATAATCGGGAATATGGTTTGGAGTTTATATCTCAATTTTGAGGTTTTTTGGTGAAGATGAGACTTGGTTTTGACTGATTTTCAGATTGAATCTCGAAGAAGAAGAAGAAGAAGAAGAAGACATATTACAGAAATTGTAGATAAATTGTAGTTAAATTGTAGTTAAATTGTAGATTGTGTCCAGAATGTAGTTAATGTATAGTTTTTTTGTAGACAAATTGTATTCTAAACATCATAATAACTACATTTAATATAACTACAAAATTTTCTATTCATCTACAAAAATTCTACAAAAAAACTAAAAATAAACTACAAAGTCAAACAGATCTCAATATCGTATCACCCAATTCTCATTCGATTGTAGTTTAATTGGGATTTTCGACATAATTGCGTTTTTTGCAGAAGATTTGTAGAAGTTTTAGTCATTTTTAATTTGTGAAAACAAAAAACAAAGCATCTACAATCAAAATACAAATAATCTACAATTTATCTACAAAATATCTACAAACTGGGTACATTGAATAGAAAGAGACGAAAATTAATACAGCGTGATTTGCGTTTGAAAATTTCTGAAAGAATCTTTAATTCCCCAATATTAGCGCACCTAAATAAGGAATTTTAATACTACAATGATTCCTTATTTAATGAAATATCTGAAAGAATATTTACTTCCTTAATTTTAGCGCCTAAATAGGAAGATTATATCTACTAAGATTCTGTATTTAATGCATTGTATCTGTTTTGTAAAAAAACTATTAACAGGGCGGGTAATTTTCAAATCATGAACATATTTAGTAATATAGTTTCCTATATGGTATAGGAACGAAAATGTCTCAAAAGTATTCCCCCCTTCCCCCGGCCATTTTAGCAGCCTTAAAACATGAAAGACAAGGGAAGACTTAAATTAGGGGATATATGTTAGACCCCGTAACATCCTTTATATATCCTTTAATACCTAACCATTATGCCTCCAAGGTCGTAAGGGTGTTTAATAGACGAGAAAAGGTATTAGAGTGAGTTGGAATTGTATAAAGGATAAAAGATGGCTTTTGGTAGCACTTTTCCTAACTTTAAATGATCATAATGACCAAGTATAGTGAATTGAGTGTCTAGTGTTAGGTTTAGAGTTTTAACAATTATCAATAATCCTAAAGAAATCTTGACTAATATTATATTGGTATATGCAAATTTTGGTGAGCAACAACATTGCTAAAAGGAATGAAGATTCACTCAATAACTATGTATCTTGAACCATTTCCTTACATGGTAAATAAATCATCCGGTCTAAAAAGAAGGAAATCAATCAACACTAATCAAGATTTACAAGTGTGCAAAATTGGAGCAAATCTCGGACAACAAACAACCTGCAAGATTCAGCAGAAGCTCAAGCCAAGAAAGTCAACAGCAATCTGCCATGATTTAGGCAATCAGCCAAGATCAACCAAGAGTATCTCCAATCAAGGAAGCAATCCATAAGGAACGAGAAATGAATCTAGCTACCATTTCAGCTAGATTCATGAGGCAATCCTTGGGTCTTTCTCTTAGAAGTATATGCCTCACAAAGGAAGGGATTCCTGAAATTGCTCGCACAACACCAGAAGTCAAGGAAGCAGAAGACTCACGAAGCTATAAAGGAAGAAGAAGAAGGACACTGGAAATCACGCAACTACACAGTTTGTCTTCTAACCTTTGTAGTTGTCTTCTAACCTTTCTAGTTCTTAGTACAGACATTGTATTCCTGAGTCTACAAGTGTCATAAAATATAGGAAGAGATAGAACATAAAAAGAGAGTTATGTCAATATTTCAAAAGCTATTGTCGCTAAATATCGTTTGATGGTAAGAGAACCAAAATCGTCACCATTGTAACCTTTTATCAAAGATCTAAGAGAACCCTTGTGACACAAGGGAAACTGGTACCTCACTGGTACCAAACCAGTATAAAAACTATTGTGTCTTGTTATATTTCAGTTTGCTTGGTTTATTTCCCTTCAAACTGTTCACTGTGCAGAATCTAGTCGAGTAAAGTTATATTTAGTCAACTAAGTTTTTAATCGACCACAATTCACCCTTCCCCTCCTTGTACTTTCAATTGGTATCATATCTAGGCTCACAAATTTTGCTTAACATATTTTGAGAAAAAGATCCCGGGATCAAACATAGTCGTGCATTATTTCATGAAGGAACCTCTCGGGTACGACCTCCATATTTCAATGGACAACACTTTTCTCACTGGAAAGTTCGTATGGAAACATACACTATGTCATGTGACATCAAAGTTTGGTGTGTGATAAAAAGGGGGAATCTTCCAATTACGCCAAAGAAAGATGAGAATGGTCAAGTCATTGTATCAACTTATCCACTTGACTTAAATGATTACACTGATGAACAAGTTATTGTCATAACTGTGAATGCCAAAGCGAAAAACCTGTTGTATAATGCTATCAGTGGAGAAGAGTATGAAAAGATTTCAAGCTGTGAAAATGCTAAAGAAATGTGAGATAAACTGGAGGTCACATATGAAGGAACCAACAAGGTGAAAGCAACAAGAATCAATCTTCTTGTTCGTGACTATGAGCTATTTCAAATCAAGGATGGAGAATCAGTGGAGGAAATGTTCTCCAGGTTCAGCAAAATCCTTGGAGATTTAAAATCTTTTGGTAGACCAATAAAGAGAGGAGAACAGATCAGAAAAATTCTTAGAAGTCAACCACAATTTGGCAGCCCAAGGTTATCGCTCTGGAATGTCAGGACCTTGACAAAATATCTTATGATGAACTTAGAGGTGATCTAATTGCCTTTGAGAAAACTCACTTGGACAGACAAATTCAACAAGAAAAGAAGAAAGCAGTTGTCTGTAAAGCAACTGTGGCTGAATCAGAAAATGAAGAAGAAGAGGAAGGAGGAGAACATGATGAAAACATAGCTATGCTCTCCCAAGTTGTAACAAACATGATGAGGAAAAACAGAAATAGTAGAATAAGGAAATCAAACTTCAGAAAAGGAAGGACGAACAATGAAAATGCTAAAAATGATGGAAGATGCTATGGATGTGGAAAACATGGACATATTCAAGCTGATTGTCCCGAACTGAAAAAGAAGCTCAGCAAAAACCTTCAAAAGAAGAAGTCCTTTGTAGCCTGGAGTGAAGGAGAAGAATCTGACCATGAAGAAATTGCAAATATGTGTTTCATGGACATAAAATAAGATAGCAATGAGGACTCAGGAGAGCCTGGGCTCATGGCAGATGAAAGAACAGATGAGGAAGAAGACACAGGTGAACTTGGTCTTATGGCAGACGAGGGAACCAGTGAGGTACGTCTTCCTACATGTCCCAACTATTATGAACTTCAATAATTTATTGATATTGCTCTTATAGATATTGAAAGTGTTCTAAATGAACTCAGAAAAATCCAAAGAGATAAGAACGACTGGGCCTTGAAGCTGGAGTTTGTGAAATTGAGCGTGACATACTTCAAGATGAAGTTGATGAACTTCAACTTCAACTGAATGGATTACGAAAGTCCACAAGTCATACTTCTGTCAAATCAAATCAGATTGTTCCTCATAATTCTTTGATGAGAACCAGAAACTCGCATGCATGCTCTTATTGTGGTAAAAATGGTCACAACACTAACCAATGCAGGAACAGAATCAGACCAGAAGAGAGCTTTGAAAATCACAATAATCCATCGTGTTTTTATTATGGAAAAGTTGGTCACACTTCTAACCATTGCAGGTTCAAGGACAACAGGAGATGGGTCTAGCGACCTTAATCCTCTAGTCAAGCTAACATTCATAAATCTAACCATTTAGGACCCAAATAGACTTGGCTACCTAAAGACAAGTAATTTTGTTTTGCATGAACACCACAAGAAGAATCCAAAATAAAAATGGTATCTTGACAGTGCGTGTTCCAGACATATGACTAATGACAAACAATTATTCAAAACTGTCACCAAACTAGATGGAGGAACGATTACCTTTGGAGATAAAGCAAAAGTAAATGTAATTGGAGTTGGTAAGGTTCCTCTCAGCTCAACAGATCAAATTTATGATGCATGTCAACCAGGAAAACAACCTAGATCTTCTTTTAAAGTCAAAAACATTGTTTCTACTTCAAAACCTCTTCAACTACTGCATATGGATCTTTTTGGACCTACTAGAAATGCTAGCATAAGTGGTAGAAAATATACTTTTGTTATAGTAGATGATTTTCTAGATTCACCTGGTTATTTTTCTAAGTCACAAGGATGAAGCATTAAGAAATTTTGAAGTCTTTTGTAAGAAAGTGCAGCGTGAAAAAGGCTACTATACTTCTTCCATAATAAGTGATCATGGAGGAGAATTTGAAAGCAAAGCGTTTGAGAACTTCTGCAATGATCAAGGGATCTCTCACAATTTCTCTTGCCCAAGATCGCCACAACAAAATGAGTGGTAGAACGTAAAAATAGAACTCTACAAGACATGGAAAGAACCATGATTGTGAAAACTTCTCTCCCACACCATTTCTGTGTAGAAGCCGTAAGTACAACATGTTATATCATCAATAGATGCCTTATTCAACCAATACTCAAGAAGACTCCTTATGAACTATGGAGAGGAAAAAGACCTAACTCAGTTACCTTCATCCTTTCGGTTATAAGTGCTTTATTCAATGGGAAGGATAATCTTGGTAAGTTTGATCCGAAAAGCAACGAAGGTATTTTTCTTGTGTACTCTCCCTCCATCAGAGCATATAAAGTTTTTAATAAGCATACTTTATCCATTGAAGAATCTATACATGTTGTTTTTGTGGATACTAACCCTCATTTGAAGAAGGATCGTCTTCCTGAAGATGAAAAAATTTCTATAGTGCCAAAAACTATTGATACAGGTGAGATTACTTCGGAAGAAATAACTGTTCAGCAAGATCAATCGACTATGCATCTTACAGAAAATCAGGAGTCCACTTCAATCACTCCAACAAACTCCGCTGAAAAAGAACAAAAGTTAGTTGTCCTGAATGAATGGAAAAGTAATCCTGGATATCCTCATAAGTATATCATTGGAAATCCTCAGGAACAAATGAAAAGTAGAAGATCTCTAAAGCAGATATCAAATATTGCTCTCATATCCCAATTTAAACCAAAAAAGGTGGACGAAGCACTTGGAGACAAAAGCTAGATAACTACAATGAATGAAGAGCTTGATCAGTTTGAGAAAAACAAGGTATGGGAACTCATTCCTAAGCCACCAAATGCATCCATTGTTGGAACAAAATGGGTATTTAGAAATAAGTTGAAAGAATCTGGACAGGTTGTGCGAAATAAAGCCAGACTAGTTGCACAAGGCTATTCACAACAAAAAGGGATTAATTATGAGGAAACTTTCGCCCATGTTGCCAGGTTAGAATCTATTCGAATTTCTATTAGCTTATGATGCTCAAGTGTTTCAGACTGTTTCAGATGGATGTTAAAAGTGCCTTCTTGATAGGATTCATCTTTGAGGAAGTTTTTGTTAAGCAACATCCTGGATTTGTAAATGAATCATTTCCTAATCATGTCCACAAACTGTCCAAAGCTTTGTATGGCCTAAATCAATTCCTAGAGCCTGGTATGAAAGTCTAGGTTCATTTTTGGTTGAACACAGGTTCGGCAGAGGTAATATTGATACTACTCTTTTCAACAAACAATTTTCTCTAGGTAACTTAATTTTGCAAATATATGTAGATGACATTGTTTTTGGCAGTAGTAACATTGTTTTATGCAAGGATTTCTCTAACTTCATGGAAGTAGAATTTGAAATGAGTATGATGGGAGAATTAACTTTCTTCCTTTGACTTCAAATCAAGCAAGTACAAAAAGGAATCTTCATTAGTCAAACAAAGTACACGAAGGAACCCATAAAATAGTTTGGTATGTCTAATGCAAAGGCCATATGGACTCCTATGAGTCCATTGACTACTTTGGTTGAAGACAAAAATGGTAAGAGTGTTGATGAAATAATGTATCGAGATGCAGATTTTGCAGGAGATAAACTTGATAGGAAGAGCACAAGTGGAACGTGCCAATTACTTGGAAAATCCCTTATATCCTGGAACATCAAGAAACAATGTTGTGTGGCCCTATCAACCACAGAGGAATAATATTTGGCAGTAGGCAACTGCTGCACACAAGTTCTATGGATCGTTCATCAACTGTTAGACTATAATTTGTTTATAAAAAAACTCTGTGCATCATTCTAGGGCTAAGCATATTGAGATCAAGCATCATTTTTTACGTGATCATGTTCCTAAATGATATATTTTGTAAGAATTTCTTAATACTAAAAATCAGTTAGCGGATATTTTTACAAAACCTTTGCTGAGTAAAGATTTTGTTTCCTTCGGATGAAAATTGGTATTTGTACAATTCCCTCATAACCGTGTCTATTGTTTACTATAATTACTTTTATTTTTTCCATGTATGTTGATATTTTCGCCAAAAAAATCTCTTCGTACTTGATTAATCTTCTCACTCATTAATTGTGAACTGACGGCGTGGTTTTGCAAAAGTTAACTTTTCAGTTGCCTTTCATACGTCTCTCCGAAAATTAAAGTGTCCTTTCTAGTGCTTTTTAACTCTCCTCCCTCGGTTATATCTACCACTCTCAGAAACCAAACTTCGTTTTCTCTGTTATTCTCCACTCATGGCTAAAGAAAAACCCTCTCCCTCCTCTTCCATTCCTAGAAAAAGCCATTGATTCAAGAAAATGACCCTGTTGATATCGAATCCTTTGAAAGCACAGATTACTTACTCACTGAAGAAGATTCGGGTGGCTCTCAAGAAGACATCCTCATATCTCAAAAGAGGGCAGTAAAATGACCAATGGAGTTTATTCCCAAACAATCCTCTCAGAAAAATGGAAAAACTAAAAGTTTAGAGTTTGGCCCTGAAGACAAGATGATTTTCTACGGTCCTGAGGAGAAGGCTAGGTTTGTCTCCTTCAAAGGAAAATCAATTGCTTTTGGTCACACTGTAATTTTAAATTCTATGAAAAAATCTCATTGTGATGTACTGGTTTTTTTTGAAACTCAGAAACTTGTCTCTCTATTTGATACTATTGGCGATACTGTCTATGAAGAGCTTGTGCGCATGTTTTGTGCAACCTTTTTGTGAATGACAAAGACGATCAGGAAACCATGGTCTTAGCAACTCGCATTATCCTTGATTTGTATAATTTTGAAAACTTCTTTGCTACAAAGTTTACTGGTTATAATTTTTTGTGCAACATTCCTGGCCAGGTAATTTTGAAGTATCTTTTGATGAGTCAAAAAAAGTTTGGTCTGAAAACTCCCCTGATATAGGTCCTAAGAACATGAAATTTGAGCATCGTATTCTAGCTCATATTATTGCAACCACTTTTCTACCCCGTACTGATTCTCTAAGTACTTTGTCACTCAAAAATGTGTTTGTTCTGTATTGTCTGGTAAATGGTAAAGCTATAAACTGGTTTGCCTGGGTGCGTCAATACATGCTTGAAAGCATCAGGGACGTTTCCTCTTCTATGAGCAGCCTGCTATATGGTTTACTAGTCTCTCACATCCTGAAAGTCATGAAAGTGGTTTTATCTCTCTATGCTCCAAAGACTATCTCCAGCACCTATGAAAAGACTGCCTTTGCCATGATGTGGTATACCTTGATTGAGGGAACTTTGCTTAAGAAGGACAAAGCACCAGAGGTCATCCCTACTTAGAGCAATGGGGGACTCAAATTTGAATCCAATAAATCCTCTTCTCCAGACCAGCTGATGCTGATGCGGCACAACATTGCAGGGATCAAGGAATTACTAACCTCTATATAGGAGGAGGTGGACAAGATTAGAGAAGGAACCAAGGAAACCGGGGCAGACGTGGCTAGGCTTAGGATCACTCTTCAAGCCACAAGGAGGCAGGGATTCAGGGGCATGCAACATGTCTCTAAGAAGCTGACCAAAGTCACCAAGGGCATTGATGCCTCTTATTAGAGCTTCTGCACTAAAGTGATCAACACCCTGAAATGTTTACTTGGAAGGAACTGAATTTTTGGAGATGCTTAAGACAATTTTTTTGCTTTTTGTTTTGTGTGGTAGTTTAAAACTATTTCTTTTGGTTGTGTCTGCGGTGAGCATTAGTTGAATATGCTCACTATAACTGCTTAGTTGTACAAATTCAATGCCTTCTTAGTTCGTACTATTACTTCAAGTAGTTTTGTTTTTTTTTTTTATTGTTGTCAAAGAGGGAGAAGAAAGAAAAAGAGTGCAGGATACAATGGTGCATGTTCAGTGCGGCAGATGTGCATATTTAAATCAACAACTTGCTTAAATACAGGGAGAGTGATCGGATCCAAGCCTACATTACTATTGAGTAGCGAGGTGGTCGATGCAGTTTTAACCTAACTATGGTCGGGATCGAATCCACAGGGAGTTAATGTTTGGAATTAGGTTTGTATCTAAGCTAGATGCAAGCTTTGATTCTAATTACACTTCCACAGGTTTGGGTTTGAATTCTACTTCTATCTTTACTCTATAGATTGAAATAATTGAAAGGACAATATTTTTGTTGTTTTTTTTCAAGTGTTAAAAGAGACTAGGGTCGTGACTTCAACCTAGGTGGATATCTAACGGGTGGCTAAATCTAGGGTAATCTTGATTAGTTGGGATTGTAATATAGCTATCACACCCAAATAATCACTTTATACCTCTCAGCAGTTTGAGTGATTTTTCCCAATTTAGCTTTCTCAAGCCCAAATGGGCATTCATACAAATCAAGTGATATTAGTTCAAGTCGGGTATTACTATCTCTAGGTTTAACCCTTTAATTGGGGCTATCAATTTCTTGAGTTTACCCCAATTCCTTGTTAGCCTAGTTTTCCTAGACTTAGTACCTCTTTCTCAAGTAGAGACTACGTCATAAAGGCATGAATCAATATTTGCAACCATTAATTCTTGAGTTCTAGCAAGAACTAGGCTAAATATCACTAACTCATTCACATTCAAGCCCTAAAATCAAACACCCATTAAATACCCACACTAGAGTTGGGTCACAACCCTAGCTATGAGTTTAGCTAATCATGAAAATAGAAGAAATTAAGGATGAAATGAAGATAAAATCCATAATATTAGATTAAGGGATGAAAATCTAATGTTAAGAAGTGAATCTAGTACAAATTTTCTGAAAACAGAAAAGGCAGCCGTCTCAGGTGATCATACAAAATATGACATGACCTAAAAATGACAAAAAGTTCTATTTATACTAAGCTGAAAATATCTGACAAAAATTCCCCTACGCAGTTTGTGCGGCCGCGTAATTCTGAGTGCGGCTGCACTCTTGCTTTTGCGGCCGCAAAATTCTGATGTGGTACGCGTTCTTCTCTTTAGGATCTGGGTTGATATAAACTTTCGCGGACCGCATAATTCTAAGTGCGGCCACGCTCCTGATTATGCGGCCGCATAAAAGTGATGCGGTTCACGCTTGCTTGAGTTTTGCTTGAAATCAACTCTATGATTCTTCATTATCACAGACCGTATAATTTCGATCGCGGCCGCACAAGGGACTTCCGCGGCCGCACAATGCTGGTGTGGTCCGCACTCCTCTCTTTTGCTCAAGTTGCTAACTCTCTGAATCTCATTCATCGCGATCTGCGTAATTTTAATTGCGGTCGCACAGGGACTTTCCCCACCGGACATTTTTGGTGCGGTCCATGCTCATCATTTAGTCTAAACTTGCAACTCTCTAAATCTTCCTCTTACGGACCGCAGACTTTTGATCGCGGCCGCACAATTTTTGTGTGGTCCGCACTGCAGGCCTCTTGGCCCAGTCTTGGTTTTTGTTAACTTTTGACTCCTTTGTGAGTTGATTTTGATTCTTTTGGCTTATTTTGAACAATTCCTGCAAGCAAGCTTATTTCATTATTTTTCGGGAATACCTTCAAGCATTTTTGGCCTAAAACACAAGTAAAAGAGAGAAAATAATAGGTTAAAATCCCTACTTATCAACTCCCTCAAACTTAAGCTTTTCCTTGTCCTCAAGCAAATTAGGTAATTCCCATATCCACTAGAAAAAAGGATATTTTAGCCGGCCTAAGGTGAATCAGTCATGCATCAATTGGGACTAACAATTACCCTCAACATAAATGAGTTATCAACAACACCATGTTATGACCTTTTGAGTTCCATAGTTCTAATGTGACACTAGAGCATCAAGAGTTAACTTAATTCACCAAGGAAGCTCGCTCTATCACATAGGTCATAGTGGAACCCAATCCCCCCCTCCTCTACTCTCCATGAGCAAATCTCACTTTAGAATGAAACACTCGAAACAAGGATTGTGAAGAGGTACACTCATTTCTCTCAAAAGAATGTCACAAGTCCGGCTCTAAGTACCATAAGCTTGCCCCTTAAGTAAATCACCACTAATGTAATCTCACTCAACTTGAAATCATGTAGGGCTTTTTCTAGAATGAAATGAAGGCTTTTGGATCAAGGTAGGACTTATCGAAATATGATGGTTTCATCTTTCCTTAAGCACTCCATCTTCTCTTTTTTGCTCATACTTTCTTGACTCTTTGAGTCATTTTCTTCTTCCTTAGGGGAACTAGAGAGACGTAATGTCACCCTTTCTTGATCATGACAATTATTTTTCTCCTTTTCAAATCACTTCATTCCTTTCATCATTGCTTTCTTTGAATTCCTTCAACTTTCACTTTCTTTTCGACATTTCTTTTTGGCCTTTCTTCCTTTTCCTTTCCTTTCCTTTTATTCATTTCTTTTTCTTCTTTGTACCTTTTATCACTTTCAAATTCATCGTCTCTCCCCCAAACTAATGCTTTTGCCAATTGTTTATCAAGAAGGCTATGGAATGATCGGGTGCCAAGAGAGGGTCTTTATAAAATGGATAAAGGCTTGTAACGTGGTTATTGAAAGAAAAAAGGCTTAGGCTCAAAGAGATTGACTAGGGATATCACATTGGTAGTCTACAGAAGCTTTCAAGTTTCAAATTGGGTCAAGGAGAGCCTACAATCATTTCTCAAGCCAAGCTACACTTAGAATTTTGCCTAGACAAACATTCAGGGCAAGTTCTAAACTTATTGGCACAAAACTTGGACTTGCAATTCAATACCTCACCTCTCAAGCTGCTGGATTGTTAAAGGGAACAGAGATGAGGACCCACAACAACCCTAGCTAAGATTGAAAATCACAAATGGCTCAAAGAAACCACTCGATGATTGTTTTAGTCAACACACGAGTCTAAAGGGTACAACTAGAACTATTCTTTGCCAATCAAACTTATTTCTAACCATAAGGTCGAAGGTAAATGTGTTAATACCAAGTGAAGCCTGCTTGAGACACTTTTATTCATTACTACTATATGTACCAAAACATAAATAAAACAGACTCAATCCCTTAAGAAGGTTGTCATGTCATCCATCATTGGGAAGAGCCACCCGGTTCACACAACATCCACCATTGGAAAGAACCGTGGCATTAAGAAAACCAAAGGCTTATTGTCAACAAAAAACATAAAAAGAAGCTAACAACTTAAAAAGAAGCTACTAAAGTAAATAAGAACCTATCCTACTAAGGAAAAACAATGAAAGAAGTTATGAAGTAAACTACGGACAGTAAACTGAGTATATACAAAATAAAGTAAAACAAATATATACATAATGGAAATGAATATATACATCGAATGGTAAAAATATATACATACCAAAAGTGAAAATAAAGATAAAAAAATAGTGTAATGGTTATTACATACCAAATGTCATCAAATCAAAATGGACCACCCCCAAAAGAAAAAGAGCATTGTCCTCAATGCTAATAACAAATAAAAACAGGGAAAAGGGTAGAGAGTAGAGAAAACTTCCTATGTGGTCTCTATCTGCATCGGGTCCTCAACATGTACGGGATCCTCAGCATGTACGGGGTCCTCGGCATGCATGGGGTCATCAGCACCCTCCGTATCCTCTAACTGAATCTCCACATCCTCGGACTGGGAGACTACGGGGTGGCTGAGCATCTGAATAAGCTCCTCAGCAGTGTGTGAAGTTGTAGCCGGCACCTCAGACTAGACGGTTGTTGCCTCTGATGTCTCGGGCACTGCTGCATGTGTTTCTAGGACTATCTGTCTGCTCCATGAGAAGGTCTAGTGGAATATCTCCAGCAGAAGCAATCTTCTCAACCTCTTTGCTAAACTTCTCCACCGACTCCTTAGATGCCTGAGTCTTTCGCATCTTCTTCACCCGTTTCCCCAAATCCTTGGTTATCTTCCCGTGTGTATCAAGAGTCTTCAGGATCTTCTTCTAGTTGTCCAGAATCTTCTCCAATGAGTCCTCCACTGATGGAGGTACCTGAAGTCTACTGGGGCTGATGACTGTGCTGCCACTGCACTGGATATGGTAGTAAGCTTTGTGGTAGCTGCCTGCATCCAGTTGTTGAGACTGGATACTGTCTGGGAAACCCGCAGTGCAGTCTGAGGGTAGGTAGAAAATGTAGTCACTGAAAGTGGCACTGAGAGAGATGGTCCGGAATATGGAGGAGGCATGGCAGCTGCTCCGGTACAAGTACCGGCTGCTGTAGAGGGCTCGACAACTGACTTAGTGGCCACTACCCTCGCTCTTCAGACTCGCCAGTGGAGGTAATGGCTTTAACTTTGAATTTAGGGTTGTCTGCTCCCTGGATGTGGTACCATGAGAAAGGATTTTTAGCCTTCACCTCCACATCAAAATTTCTCCTCTCTACCCCTTGATCTTGGAAATAATTTGTGAGGAAGTTGGGGTAGGTATACGATCTTTCTTCTTTCTGGACCGCCTTGGAGATTTTGTAGGACATCAAGTTTCCTACATTAATAGGATATCCTTCCATGATGGAGGCTACTAATACTGCCCGGGGGAGTGGAAGGACATTTTCATGCTTGCATGGGTCAAGGCAGCTGCACACAAATGTTTGCCACCCTTTTTCTTCAAATTTAAGGGTGACTCTGACTATTTGAACTCCAGTAATGAGCCATGCAAGTGTTGTCCCTAGAATAGCTAGTATCTCAGCTAGCCATGGGCGAACTGCATCACCTAAGGCTAGCTTCTCCAGGTATTGCACTTCATCACCCTCCTCAAACCCTACATATATGTTCAGTGTGTGGCCATTAAACCAGATTTTCAAGTTCCAGACCTTCGTCACCTTGGTACCCTTTTTGATGTGGGCAACATTTGCATAAAATTCCTTGACGAGGTATTCATTGGCATCTTGCAGACGGTCAGTGAACCATTTCCATCCTTTTCTCTCCGCAAATTTCTTTAGGACATTCAAGTTGTGTTGGCTTAGGTCTTTGGTCAAGAATTGTCGCTCAAGAGTGAGCGACCTTTGGGACCACCATTCTAGAAATGTGGCATATGCCTTCTCACTTACAAATCTATCAGCCCACAACTCCGGCTTCCTTGATCTAGTCAGGCCTCTCACAATTGTGTCACCCCCTATCCCGTCATCCGAGACATCATCATCATCTAAATTGATTAGGGCAGCTGTTGTAGCAGGTGTTTTAGCAGGTGGGGAAGATAGTTCAGATGCCTAACTACCTCCCTCTGAGCCTTCAGAAGAACTAGAAGATGAGGTAGGTTCATTTACTAAGCGGAGTCTACCGGGGAATTGTTGTGATTGTGCCCCCGGTTGTGCTTGTACTGAATCCCCCTCAGAAGTTTCCCGGGATGGGAGGTATTCACTGGTGTCTAATGTGCCCGAAGGTGGTCTACTGAGAGTGGTCTTTTTGCTTAAGGCCTTCTGGATTGATAATGGCATGTTAGGTTTTCCTCGACCCCGGCCTTAGGAGGATTCTGCCCTCCCTTTGGAAGTGTCACCTCTACCACGTGAATGCACCATTGTCTGCAACATACAAGTAGTGAAAGTCAGTTAGAATTGGAGTTCATCATGTGTTATAGAATTACAATTGAAAAGAAAGCCACTGCTTCTCAAAACAGGGCAGTGCGGACCGCACAAAAGTGAGTGCGGCCGCGGACTACCCATCGCGGAACGCACAAAAATGAGTGCAGCTCATAATTCCCATCGCGGACAGCAAAATTTTGAGTGCGGTCCGCAGAGATCCCAGGTTCAGACTACTGGTTCTCTGAAGTTATCTTAGTGTGGACTGCACAATTTTGAGTGCGGCCGCGAGAACCCATCGCGAACCGCACAAAATTAAGTGCGGAAGCATAGTCGATTTGTTGGGTCTCTGAAGTTTCACTCTGTGGACCGCACAAAATTTAGTGCGACCGCAAAAACCAACCGCGGACCGCACAAAATTGAGTGCGGCTGCACAAACTTAGGATTAACAAGTGCCTTCAACCTAGGGTATCGCGGACTGCACAATTTTATATGTTGTCGCATACCCTAGTGCGGACCGCACAAAATTGTGTGCGGCTGCAAAATTCAAATCAGAGCGGCACTAAAGTATAATTAACACTACGGTTTTTACTAATTAGGCATGATTTGTGGCAATTAAACAATAAAAGCTACTAACCCCAGCCCCCATTATGCATTCAAATACTACCCACATGTTTCTAAGCAATAATTAAGCATCAATATGACATTTTTGGCATGAACCTAACCCTAGATAAAAAAAGGAAAACTAAAAACAAAAGAGAAAATAAAATAAAAGGATGAAATTAATTCATTGAAATCAACATACTAGTAGTGAAATGTAGTAGGAAATCAACACTTGATGAATAAGAGATGAGATTGAAAACAAGGAAGTGCACTGTGCTTTAGTTTAGCTTGAGAGGTCAGAGTGTGAAAAGTCTTAGAAAGGTCTAATTATACTCTAACCCTGTTGGCCCACCGACTTACCTGAGTGCGACTGCACAATTTTGGTGTGGTCCGCACTCTTTACCTTTTCTAACTCAACAGTTGATTCAATGGCGCAGTCCGCATAAAAATGGTTGCGGCCGCACAATTTGTGCGGTCCGCAAAATTTTGAACGCGATCGAGAATCCTTACGGGATTTTTTCAGGACAAACTTCAGAGAGATGGAATTTTCCCTATTCCTGCTGTGTGACCGCACACAGAATTGTGCGGCCGCGAAGGACTTGTGCAGTCCGCATAATTCTGGCTTGTCCGAACAATTTCACCACTTGGCCAAACCTTTTCCTTGTCAATTTCCTGCACTTCCCTCCCAATTCCTCCATACACTTCACAACCAGTTAGTCAAAAAAAATTCCTAATCCACATAATAAATCAAACGAAAGAAAAACACATGGGTTGCCTCTCAAGAAGCGCCTGATTTAACGTCGCCGCACAACGCATGTTACCATCATTCATTTGAAATGGAGCAATGCCACAACGTGGCCATCATCAACCTTACCAAGGTAATGCTTCACCCAGTGCCCATTGACTCTACAGATCTCACAGTTCTTATTTTTCAAATCTAGATCACCAAAAGGAGTCACATGTACCACTTCAAAAGGACCACTCCACTTTGGTTTTAGCTTTCCCGGAAACATCCGTAGCCGAGAGTTGAATAAAAGAACAAGGTCACCTTCTTTGAATTCTTTTTTTTGGATATACTTATCATGTAAGTACTTCATCTTGTCCTTATATGAGGACGAACTGGAGTAAGCATGGAACCGGAACTCTTCAAGTTCATTCAATTGCTCCACCCGAAGATTGGTAGCTACATCCCACTCAAGGTTCAATTTCTCCAATGCCCACATGGCCTTGTGCTCTTATTTCACCGGGAGGTGACATGCTTTCCCGAACACCAACCGATACAGAGACATACTAATTGGAGTCTTGTAAGTTGTTCTACAGGCCCAAAGAGCATCGTCAAGTTTCCTTGACCAATCAGTCTAGTTTGCATTGACAGTTTTGGATAGAATACTCTTGATCTCCCTGTTGGAGACTTCAACCTGTCCACTTGCCTGGGGGTGATAGGGGGTTGACACCTTATGAGTGACACCATACTTGGAGAGTAAAGTGTCAAAGGCTTTGTTGCAAAAATATGAACCCCCATCACTAATGATCGCCCTTGGGATGCCGAACCTTGTGAATATATTTTTCTTCAAGAAGGCTACCACACTTCGTGCTTCATTGTTGGGCAAAGACACGACTTCAACCCATTTGGAAACGTATCCACAGCAACAAGAATATTGGTGTTCCCACATAAGCTCACAAATGGACCCATAAAGTTGATGCCCCACACATCGAAAATATCAATCTCGAGGATGGTGGTGAGAGGCATCTCATTTTTCTTGGAGATCCCACCGGCCCTTTGGCAATCATCACAACACTTAACGATCTCGCTAACATCTTTGTACAAGGTAGGCCAACAGAATCTACATCTTAGGACCTTTGTAGCAGTTCTCGCCTCACCATGGTGACCACTATAGGGAGAAGAAAGGCAAGCTTCAAGAATACCCAATTTCTCTTCTTCTGGAACACATCTCCGGATAACACCATCAGTGCAAATTTTGAAAAGATATGGCTCGTCCCAATAATAATCCAAGCAGTCCCATTTCAGCTTATTCCTTTGGTTTGAAGAGAAATCATTTGGGACAATGCCGCTCAAAAGATAGTTGGCCACGTCGGCAAATCAAGGCATCCCGATCAAAAACATGGAAATGAGTTGTTCATCCGAAAATGAATCATTGATCTCAAGGCCATCATGGGGCTTCCCCTCCTCCTCCGATCGGGATAAGTGGCCCGCCACTTGATTCTCATTCCCTTTGCGATCTATGATTTCAAGATCAAATTCTTGTAGAAGAAGTACCCACCGCATGAACCTAGCCTTAGAGTCCTTTTTACTCATCAAATAACGAAGTGCCGCGTGATCGGTGTGAACAGTCACTTTGGTACACATGAGATACGGGCGGAACTTTTCAATTGAAAAGACAATGGCTAAGAGTTCTTTCTCAGTCACCGTATAGTTGACTTGGGCGTCGTTCATGGTCTTACTAGCATAGTAGACCAGATGGAATATCTTGTTGTTTCTTTGCCCCAATACCGCTCCTACCGTCAAGTCGCTAGCATCGCGCATGAGATCAACTGGTATGCTCCAATTTGGTGCGGTAATGATGGGAGTGATAGTCAACCTATACTTGAGTATCTCCAATGCCTTCATACATTCATCATTGAACACAAATTTGGCATCTTTTTTGATAACTTGCACAAGGGTTCACCACTTTGAGAAATCCTTGATGAACTGACCGTAAAACCCCGTGTGACCTAGAAAGCTCGTCACTCCTTTGATGGAGGTAGGAGGGAGTTTTTATATCACTTCAATTTTTGCTTTATCCACTTCAATACCATTCTTGGAGATCTTGTGGCCTAGGATAATTCCCTCCTCGACCATAACGTGACACTTCTCCCAATTAAGCACCAAGTTGGTTTCTTCACAACGTGCCAATACCTTATCAAGATTATCCAAATACCCTTCAAAAGAATCCCCCACAACAGAGAAATCATCCATAAAAATCTCGAAGAAGTCCTCCACCATATCCGTGAATATTGCCATCATACATCGCTGAAAAGTAGTTGGTGCATTACATAAACCAAAAGGCATCTGCAAGAATGCGAATGTGCCATACGGACAAGTGAATGTGGTCTTCTCTTGGTGTTCATGTGCAATAAGAATATGGTTATATATGGAATACCCATCCAAGAAGCAATAATAAGCACGTTCGTCTAGCCTATCCAACATCTGGTCAAGAAATGGAAGTAGAAAATGCTTTTTCCGAGTCACTTTGTTGAGCTTCTTATAATCCATGCATACTCTCTAATCGGTGATAGTTCTTGTGGGGATCAATTCATTTTTGTCATTTGTAGTCACAGTCATGCCCCCCTTCATTGGGACACATTGCACCGGTGAAGTCCATCAACTATCAGAAATAGGGTAGACAACCCATGCATCCAACCACTTGATGATCTCTTTCTTGACTACCTCTTGCATGGCCTCATTCAACCTTCTTTGATGTTCCACGTAGGGTTTGGCATCCTCCTCTAATATGATTTTGTGCATGCAAAAGGCGGGGCTTATACCCCGAATATCCGCCAATGTCCAACCTATTGCCTTCTTCCTCCTTTGGAGCATCGCAAGGGTGGAATCTACATGCATGTAGTTAAGCACGAGTAAAGAATAACAGGTAATGTGGAAGAGGGCCTAAGAACTCATACCTGAGGTGTGAAGGCAAGGGCTTCAACTCCAATGAGGGAGGCTCCTCGATTGAGGGCTTTATTGGTGGAGTCTTCCGGTTCTCAAGGTCTACGGAAAGTTTTTGGGGCCCATATGTATATGATCCCATTACTTGCAAAGCATTGGCACATTCTACCAATCCTTCCTTCTCATCCTCATCATGATTCAATAACATAAGATCCACAAACGAACACATTTCGTTGCTATTAGGCTACCTCGTTGACTTACAAACATGGAACACAACGTTTTCATCGCCCACCCGGAAGGTGAGCTCCCCAACTTCCACATCAACTAAGGGATTACCTATATCTAGGAAATGTCTCCCCAAAATGATTGGCACCTCATAATCAACCTCACAGTCAAGTATCACAAAATCTGCGGGAAATATGAACTTGTCGACCCGAACTAGAACATCATCAATTATCCCCAATGGCCTCTTCATTGTCCGGTCCGCCAGTTGCAACCTCATGGATTTGGGTCTTGGTTTCCCAATCCCCAATGTCTTGAACACAGAATAGGGCATCAAGTTAATGCTTGCCCCCAAGTCACATAAAGCTTTGGCAAAATCGACACTACCAATAGTGCATGGGATTGTAAAGGCACCGGGGTCTTCTAACTTTGGAGCCATGGAATGCACAATGGAACTCACTTGATGTGTCATTTTGATCGTTTCACATTTCATTGATCTTTTCTTTGATACCAAGTCTTTCATGAACTTGGCATATCCCTTTGTTCTAAGGCTTCAACCAATGGCACGTTTATGGACAAACTTTTCATCATATCAATGAATTTCTTGAATTGGTTCTCATTGTTTTTCTTTGCAAGCCTTTGAGGATATGGTGGAGGAGGCCTTGGAAAAGGATCCTTGGCTATGGGCACTACCGGATCTGATATGTCTATCATATGTTCCCTAGACGGGTTCACATCATCTTGTGTCTCCTCCACATTTTCATCAATGTCTATCCCCACCTCATCATTTGATTGAACATCATTGCTTGGCTCATTATCATCTTGCATCAACACATCATCATTCACTATCTTTCTTGAGTTTGAGGTACTAGCAACTCTACCTCTCCCACTTCTTCTTGTCACCGCCATAGCATGCCCCGTATTGTTCCCACCCTTCAGGTTCACCACCATATCACTTGGTAGTTCCCCCTTAGGGAGAGTATTCAAAGCTTGAGAAATCTGGCCAGGTTGGACTTCCAAGTTGCGGATAGAAGTGTTGTGGGAGGCTAATTGGGCATCAGAGTCGGCGTTTTTCTCCATCATTTGCTTGAACGTATTTCAATTCGTCCCATCTCATTGTTGGAAGTACTAGGACCTTGTGACGAATATGTAGGTGGGTTGTTAGGTTGTTGATACATCGGGAGCCTTTGAAAGCCCTACCCCTGATTTCCTTGATTGTTGTTGTTCCAACCCCCTTGATTGTTATTGCCTCCCAAATTACTTTGATTGATATCACTCTAATTGCCTTGATTATTTCCTCCCCAATTGCCTTGATTACCCCAATTTTGATTGTTGTTGTTCCCCCAATTGCCTTGGTTGTTGTTGTTTCCACTATTTCAATTTCCTTGGTTTCCTTGTGATCTCCACTGTTGTTGATTTGGATCATTTCTCCGTTGACCTTGATAATTGTTGACATATTGGACCTCTTCACTTTTATCATCATAAGCATCATCTTGATTGTACCCACTATTACTTTGCTCAAATTGATCCGGATTGTTTTGAACTTGTTGACCTCGTTTCCTTCTCTTGTTAACCATCATGTTCACTCCTTCCATGGCATTCACTTGTTTTGGCTATTGAACTTGTTGAAGTTAAGCCTTGGCCAATTGGTTCATTGTGGTTGTCAACTCTGCAATAACTTGTCCATGATCATGTAGCTGCTTATGTAGGTGAATTACATTTGGGTCACCTTGAGGAACATTAGCTCTACTTTGACATGCCGAAGCGGTATCTGCCATCTCATCCAATATTTCACAAGCTTCGGAATACCACACACTGATTAGTTCTATTGATCCCCCTATAAAAGGTTGGTTGGATCATGGCCTCAGTCATGTCGTTGTTTGGGCACTCTTTGACCATTTTGCGGTACCTCACCCAAATCTCATTTAATGGTTCATTTGGCTCTTGTTTAAAATCTAGGATCTCATCCCTTAGCGTCTCCATATGCCCCGAAGAAAAGAACTTTACGATGAACTCCAAATCATCCCAAGTGTGGATGGAATGGTTGGGTAACCTCTTGATAGTAGCCTATATTATGCAATGTACATGCTATTTATACTCTAAATTAACCATGCTTTATTGATGTTTTGAATGCTAAAAGATAACAAAATGCTCTAATTGAGATTTTTATGCTTTGCAGGAGCTGCTCTGAGCTAGGTGGAGGATAAAGAGCGTTTTGAGGTCAAATATGTACTTACAAGGCCAATCGAGGATAGCCTGGATGGAAAAGAGCAAGAAAAGACAAAGAATGCAGTGAAAGCCAGGTCCATGATGGCGGACTTGGGCGCAGCCAAACGCGGTCAAAAATAGGGAGGAGGTAAAAGACTGCGCTCGAGTCCGCGGTTGGGACCGCGACCGCGGTCAGGCGTGCTGCTGCCAGGAAGTTTAGGGGCTAAAGTGAAAAATCGCTTGGAAATTAACCTAACCCTATAAAACCCCAAAGACTCGCCCATAGTCAGTTTCAAGCTTGTGTATAGACTCAATTGGAGGAAAGAACAAGTGAGAGGAGATCAAGCCATCTTTAGCGTTTTTCCTTCTTCTTATTTTTATCATTAATTTTGAATTATGAACCATAGTATTGTTTTGTTTAATTTTAGTATGAGTAGATAAACATTCAATCTACGGTTGATGGAACTAGGTGTTGGATGAAGTTTTAACTCTATTTTGATATAATCGAGTCGGGTTTATTCTATGATTGTTCAACTACATTTTGTATGGTGATTAATTGAATGGGGCCTTGATTAAGCGTGTCCAATTGTCATGTGTTGCTTGATAAAGAATACTAGGTTAGATTATTGTTGAACAACACCAGTGTTGGGTAATTGAAGATATTCATTACTTGAATTTAAAAGTGGGTTTAGAAATAATGGAACTTTGGTGGGATAATTCTGAGTGGCATAAATTGTTAGCTAGAGCATCTCGGTCCAGTTTAGAATTTACCTCTATTTTGAATCCCGCTTCCTTGTTAGCTGGGAACCCCCTCCTCTATGAAGCAGATATTTGAGAGAATTCTTCTAGTAAATTATCGAAATTGATTGAGATATAATTACGGTAGCCCATAACTCATAATCCTCATAGAGTATTACAGCGAGATTATAGCTAAGGAGTTAAGAATTAATCCGAAAATTGGAGAAATCAATTCCCTAGATTTCTTTATCCTTGAATTCATCTTTATTCTTGAACATTGTTAGTTTTATTATCATTTTACTTTGGCTAAAAAAATTCCACAGGTCATTGATAAAAGTCTTGCATCCTAAAATTATCTGAGCTTGTTACTAGCATTACTAAGAGTTGTAGTAGACAGGTTAGTTCCCTGTGGATTCGACTACGGACTTAAACCGGGTTATATTTGCAGCGACCGCTTTGTCATTTTTATAAGGCATAGTTGGGCGTGATCAAATTTTGGCACCGTTTCCAGGGAATTACCGGTGTTATTTATTACAACTTAGAAGTATTTCTAGGATTTTTAGTTTAGATCAATTTTCTACGGTGTTAAATATTTTTCCATTAAAATTCTCACGTTTGAACTCTTTTGTGACTTAGGTGTATGCCTAGAAAATCTTCGAGGACTGGTGAAATTTTCGAAGGACTCTCAGACCCCGAGAAAACATTCAGGTCATTAAACCATGCCAACAAGAAGAACAAACATTCACAACAAACTAACTAACTCGAAACTGAAATGGACAACGTGGAAAACGTCAATGCAAAAACACCGGGCACCTCTTGTGCCAAACGATGGAGTGGTGGAACCTCTTGTTCCAGAAGCTGCTCTATATGATTGGGAAAAACCAACAGCAGACAACCTGGCCACCGCCTTTGCTGTTCCCCAGATACAAGAGAGACATTCCAGATCACCAACAACATGCTGCATCTGCCGCAAAATAAGGGACTGTTCTCCGGGTCACACATTGAAGATCCTCAACAACACTTGAAAAATTTCCTGTCAATTTGTGTGACCCAAAGGCAACCAAATGTGACCCCGTAAGCCATCAAATTGCTATTGTTCTCGTTCTCTATGACTGGAGAAGCTCAAACTTGGCTGAATTCGCTCCCAATAAATTCCATTGCCACTTGGGAGGAATTAGTCAAGCAGTTCCTGAATAAGTTCTATCCTCCCAACAAAACTGCAAGGCAAATTGATGAGATATTGCAGTATAAGCAGAAACCTACTGAAACATTCAGGAGACATGGGAAAGATTCAAGGGGATGTTGTGAAGTGTTAACACCATGGCATTCCGGACCAAATGTTTGGCCAGAGATTCTACATGGCGTTGCAGACAATTTGAAAGCTAATTTAGACGCTTCAGCTGGGGGTGCGTTTCTGAGCAAGACATTTACATAATGTAAGATTCTTCTTGATAAGATGGCTTAGAATTCGGGCTAGATGACGAGAGGTACGACCCTGACACCAATAGTACATTAAGTTTCTCTTGACCCAAATAACTCCCATGCAGAGGACATAGCCACACTCACGACTCAGATGAGTATACTGACAAAGAAGATTGACGAGATGGGTACAAAGCAAGTGCATATCGTTGATACAACAAACATAGGACTGTGTACTCCTTGCATTAATTAGTCTTATGTGTGTTCATGGAGTGGGGAAAGTGACAACAAGGGTTTCAGAGAGGATATGAACTATGTCAACAATTTTGGGGGTCAAAGGCAAGGAGGACAACAATGCGGGCCAGCACCTAACCAGCAGTACAGACCTAACATGCCACAACCTGGAGGTATACGACCACAAGACCAAGTGGTGCCATAATAGAGACAACATGGCTATCAACAACATTACCAACAATAGTTAGCATATCAGCCACCTCATCAGCAACAAGACAGCAACATGGTAGAAATCAGGGGCATACTGCAGCAACTCATTGGAACAAATGGTAAGATGCAGGAAAAACTGGCAGCACATGAATCAGCAATTAAAGGCATTGAAACTCAACTGGGACAATTGTCCATGGCCTTAAATAACCGCCCCCAAGGAACATTGCCGGCAGACACGAACATCAACCCAAAGGAACAAAACCCAAATCATCTAGTGGCAGTAAGTCTCCAGAATGGGAGAGATTTAGACAGGGAGCAAGAAGTTACTCAATCCAGAAGAGAGACCACGCCAGCCACTCCAATTCAATTAGAGGCAGATGAATCAGTAGAACTCACTGAAGTGGTAGCTAAACAGGTGTAGGTTGATAAGGGTCAGGCTAAAGAGGGTGAACAAGTCGCAGAACAAGTGGTGCCTCTTGTGCCACAAACTTCAATTAAAGAACAGCCAGCAAGCAGTGGACAAAGAGTGATGCCTGCACCATTCCCTCAGAGATATGCAAAACAAAAGAAAGAAGATCAATACAATAAATTCATGGAGATGCTTCGTCAGATTCAATTGAATATTCCCCTGATGGATGCTTTGAGGGAAATGCCAGGATATGCAAAGATGATGAAGGAATTGATGTCGCAAAAATTTGACTTTCAGGACTTGTCCACGGTAACTCTAACACAGACATGCAACGCGGTAGTGACAAGACCTATGGCTCAAAAGATGTATGATACAGGTAGCTTCACTATTCCGTGTACTATTGGGAGTTATGTTTCTGCAAAAGCATTGTGTGACTTAGGAGCCAGCATAAACTTGATGCCCTTGGCAATCTATACAAATTTAGGCATTGGCAGAGCTAGGCCGACATCGATGCTGTTGCAACTGGCTGACCGCACAGTTAAAATACCGACGAGGATTCTTGATTATGTGCTGGTGCAAGTGGGGAAATTTGTATTCCCTGCAGACTTTGTTATTCTGGACTGCCAGGTAGATGAGGAGATACCCATCATTTTGGGAAGGCCATTTTTAGCCACTGGGAGAGCATTGATTGATTGCGAGACTGGGGAACTAAAAATGAGGTTGAACGATGAAGAAGTAATATTCAACGTTCAACAATCCATGAGGAGACCCAGTGAATATGCAAACTGCTCACTAGTGGAAGCTGTGGATGTGATTTTGCAAGAAGAAGATGAGACCCTTAATGCCAAAGATCCATTGGGAGCTTGATTGACAAATTTAGAAGAGATGGACGGTGAAGGGTTGGCAGAGTGGGTCATGTCCCTCGAGGACCAAGGATTCTGGAAAAGGGAACCTCAGTTTGAGCCCCTTAGTTTAGAAGAGAGAGCGACACCACCTGCAAAACCATCAATAGAAGAACCATCACAACTGGACTTGAAACCGCTTCCAGGCCACCTTAGGTATGCTTTCTTGGGTCCCAATTCTACTTTTCCTGTTTTTATATCATCCGGTTCGCTAGCTTCGTAGGTATAACAATTACTGCATGTGTTTCAAGAATGCAAGACTGTCATTTGTTGGACCATGATAGATATAAAGGTTATCATCCCAGCCTTCTACATGGACAAGATTCTTCTCGAAAAAGGGAAAAAACCTTCTAGAGAATATCAACGAAGGTTGAACCCAAATATGAAGGAAGTAGTAAAAAAGGAGGTGATCAAGTGGTTGGATGCGGGCATCATCTTTCCCATCTCTGACAGCAATTGGGTGAGTCCTGTCTAGTGTGTACCGAAAAATGGTGGAATGACAGTTGTACAAAATGAAAAGAATGAGTTAATCTCAACTCGTACAGTCACAGGGTGGCGGATTTGCATGGACTATAGGAAACTAAACGCAGCCACCCGAAAGGACCATTTCCCCTTACCCTTCATTGACCAGATGCTGGATAGGTTAGCTGGGGGATCCTATTTTTGTTTCTTGGACAGATACTCGGGATGTAATCAGATCTCAATAGCCCTGGAAGATAGAGAGAAAATGTCCTTCACTTGTGTGTATGACATCTTTGCCTTTCGGAGGATGCCCTTTGGACTTTGCAATGCACCGGTCACATTCCAACAATGTATGTTAGCAATTTTCACAGACATGGTCGAGGACATTATGGAAGTATTTATGGATTATTTCTCCGTGATAGGGGATTCATTTGAGTATTGTCTTCACAACTTAAAAAGAGTGCTCAAAAGATATGTGGAGACAAATCTGGTGCTGAATTGGGAGAAATGCCATTTCATGGTACAAGAAGGAATCGTGTTGGGGAATAAAGTGTCCAAAAAGGGAATTGAAGTAGACCATGCAAAATTTGATGTGATTGAGAAGCTTCCAGCACCCACTTCAGTAAAGGCAGTGAGAATTTTCCTTGGGCACGCCGGATTCTACAGGTGGTTCATTAAGGATTTTTCTAAAATTGCTAACCCCTTATGTAAGCTGCTTGAAAAGGACCATCTCTTTGTGTTTTCTAAAGATTGCAGGTCAGCATTTGAGGAGCTGAAGAGGAGATTGGTGACTGCACCCATCATTGTTGCACCCAACTTGGAACAACCATTCGAGCTGATGTGCGATGCCAGTGATTATGCTATAGGAGAAGTAGGATAAAATTGTATTGGTAAGAAATAGACTTCACACGTGTAATATTTCTGATGACGAGGCGATCCATGTGGAGCAATAGAAACATGACAGTTGGTCACAAATTTACAAAGACGTACGAGACAAAGAGGAACGGAACAGCATACCCACGAGACAATGAGATGCGGGAGCCTCAATCTAATTAAGGAGTTGAAGAGACACGGTCAGAATGAACCGAGGCAGAATAAAGGGCAGATTCAAAGATCTTCAATCAATTAGCCAAACGTTACATAATCTTCACGCAACAATTACGATTACCTATTGTAATGTTACATTAATAATATTATTAGTCATTAATGCTCAATCATTAAGCAGAGTAAGTGTTATATTAAGAAATTCCCTATAAAATGGAGTAAAATATCACTTGTATAGACACGTTCGAACCACTATTGAAATATATCAACTTTTACGTATTCTTATTGCTTTTTTATTGCAAATTTAATTATTATTATTATTATTCAATTTCCTTGGTTATCAAAAGCCCGAGTACTTCTTAAAATAGCTTTGGCAGAGAATCTAATTCTTTAGTTAAACAAATTGGTTCCGTTACCGGGAATCTGATAATCTTTGTTTTTTCTCAAACAACCTTTCGTGAATCATGTCAAACTTCAACAATAACATCCAACCGGCAATTGGAACTCCAGCCCCATCACCTCAGGGATCCCCATGAGGTTCAAGGGACCACTCCCCAGGGAGATCTGCAACTCAAAATAATGATCAAACTGGAAATGAGCAAACAGAGGAACAAGACCCTGTGAAGCAAATGGTTGGCGAATATGTGAATGAAGCTCTTCAATCTTTCATGAGGGGGCTACCAGCTGTATCACCTACGCCTCCTCCAAACAACACTGCAACTGTGGTAAATTCACAATCCGGACTAGCAAATTCAGGAAGTAGAGGGCACTCCAAATGAGTCTCTTGAATGAAGACCAGGTATATCTAATAATTCAGATTTACAATCTTTACTACTAACCTTGCAGAAATAGGTGAAGGAACAAAACGATCGTATCGAACAAATTCCTGGAGTACAACCTATCATCAAGGGTATTGACATTTATAGATATTCTCAACAACCTTGGAAGCCAAGTGCAGCACCATTGCCTATTCCCAAGAAATTCCAAATGCCTGACATACCAAAATACGATGGGACAACCGACCCACGTGATTATGTTACGCCTTTCACCACAGGAGTAAAAGTCAACGACTTGACTAAGCAAGAAATTCAATCTGTATTGGTCAAGAGGTTTGGAGAAACCCTCACCAAAGGAGCGTTAACATGGTATTCTCTCTTACCCAAAAATTCTATTGATTCTTTTGTTCAGCTTGCCGATTTGTTTATAAAAGCACATTCCGGTGCATAAAAAGTAGAAAAAAGAATGGAAGACATATTCAAAGTAAAACAAGGAGACACGGAGTTGCTACGTGAATTCGTAGACAGGTTCCAACATGAAAGAATGCTGCTACCAAGAGTGCCTGATGATTGGGCAGCAATGGCATTTGCAAGTAATTTGAATGATAAAAGCTCGGAAGCCACAAGAAGACTCAAAGAAAGCTTGAGAGAGTTCCCAGCCACGACATGGAACAATGTCTTTAACAGGTACAACACTAAGTTACGAATAGAAGAAGATACCATTGCACAATAAAAAAGCAGAAGACATGACCAGTTCTAGACGCTCCGAATTAGAAAGGAGAACCGGAAGAACAGGTATTATCCATGCATGGGACATTCGGGATGGGAGACTCGTTCCGAATTTGAAAACACACGGTCTGATCACAAACCGCCAAATAGAGATTCGAGCTCATCATCATCAAGATCCGGAAAGGATCGAGACGAGCGAAATAGAGGTAATGTAAGAATTGGAGACTACAATTTCAATGTAAGTACTTCTTAATTAATTACTGTATTAAGAAATATGGGTGATAAAGTTCGATAGCCCAAAGAAATGAGATCGAATCCAAACAGAAGGAATCCATACTTCTGGTGTGAATTTCACAACGATCATGGGCACAGAACGTCAGATTGCAGGTTATCGCAAGGTGAGGTAGAACATTTATTAAAACAAGGCTATCTAACAGAACTGTTTAGTGAAAAAGGTAAACATGCATATATGAAGAACAAGCAGGAGCCTCCAAATCCACCTTCTCCAAAGAGAATAGTAAACGTGATAAACGGAGGATAGGAAGTGAATGGCGTAACTTATAAAAGAACGACCAAGTTCATAGTAACTCACGGGAAACAAACTCGTGAAACTTTGGAGGCTGATAATATATCCTTCGATGATGCAGATGCTGATGGATTATTACTTCCACACAACGACGCACTGGTAATTTCCTTACTTATACATGACACTAACGTGAAAAGAGTGTTAATTGATCCAGGTAGCTCGGTCAATATCATTTTGTTGAGAGTTGTGGAAGAGATGTTGATGGGGAACTGTATAATTCCAAAAGCATGTTCCTTGTCTGGGTTCGGCAACTCTACAGTCATAACAAAAGGAGAAATCGAGCTTAGTACCTATGCAGAAGGCGTTATCAAGAATACAAAATTCCAAGTCATTGATACTGATATGGCGTATAACGTAATCATGGGAAGACCTTGGATCCATGATATGGAAGCAGTACCATCTACTCTACATCAGGTGACTAAATTCCTTTCCAAATGGGGAATCCAACAGATTCTAGGTGATCAGCAGACCTCAAGAAACATCAATTCAGTGATACATTCTAATAAAGAAGAAATAGCGGAAGAATCAAAGAACGAGAAAGCAATTCAAACAGACACGGAAGAAAACGATAAAGATACGGTAAACCAAATCACCACGGATGTCGCATTAAGACACACAGACATGGATTCCAGACCTGATGTTATTCAAGAACCAGAAGAAAATGAGAATATCAAGACAACTACTGAGGAGCTCAAAGTTGTTCCACTGTTCGAACGTGAACCTGAGCAAAAAGTCCATATAGGCGCAAGGCTAAGCCCAACCAGAAAAGGTAAGTTAATTGAATACTTAAAAGCTAACGCAGATTGTTTTGCTTGGTCCCATTCAGATATGACAGGTATACCCCCAAAGTGATGACTCCTAAACTAAATGATGACCCATCATTCGTACCTGTAAAGCAAAAGAAAAGAAAGCAGTGATCGTTTAAGAATCAAGTGATCGATGAATAGGTACAGAAACTCTTGAAATTTGGTTCAATACGTGAGGTAAAGTATCCTAATTAGTTAGCTAACACCGTAGTGGTACCTAAAAAGAATGGTAAATGGAGAGTATGCGCAGATTATACAGATCTGAATAAATCATGCCCCAAAGATTCATTTCCATTACCGCACATAGATCAAATGATTGATTCCACTGCAGGTCATGAATTATTAAGCTTTCTAGACGCGTATTCTGGTTACAATTAGATAAAAATGGACCCCTCAGATGAGGAAAAAAACTCCTTTATTACGAACAGAGGGACTTATTGTTACAAAGTCATGCCTTTTGGCTTGAAAAATGTTGGAGCCACGTATCAAAGGCTAGTGACCAAAATGTTCCAAGAACACCTGGGGAAAACAATGGAGGTGTACATTGATGACATGTTGGTTAAATCAACACAAGCAGAAGATCATTTCCATCATCTCTCGATTACTTTTGAGATCCTCCGCAGGTATAACATGAAATTAAATCCAGAAAAATGTGCCTTTGGCGTCGAATCAGGTAAATTTTTGGGTTTCCTCGCATCAAATAGAAGTATTGAAGTAAATCCTACTCAAATTAAAGCTATTGAAGAAATACCTGATATACTCACGAGCAAAAAAGAAGTTCAAAGATTAACAGGTAGGATTGCAGCTTTAGGAAGATTCATCTCCAGATCTTCAGAGAAGAGTTTTAAATTCTTCTCAGTCTTGAAGAAGCAGAACCAGTTAGAATGGACTGAAGAAGGCCAACAAGCTCTTAAAGATTTGAAGGCCTACCTATCGAATCCCCCGCTGCTGTCTAAACAAAAGGAAGGGGAAAGGTTATATGTTTATCTTGTTGTTGCAAAAATTGTCGTAAGTGCAGTCTTGGTAAGGGAGGACAAAGAGTACGAAGATGTCATTGCAGGACTTGAATTAGCACGAGAACTCTCAATCGAGCAGATCATGATCAAAAGTGACTCGCAACTAGTGGTAAACCAGATGCAGGGGACTTATACTGCTAAAGAGACTCGAATGCAACAATATCTGGAAAAGACACGAGACCTGGTAAGGCAATTCCAGTCATGGAATATTATGCAAATACCCAGAGAGGAAAACGCATAAGCGGATGCATTAGCTAATCTTGCAGCAGTTACCGATGTAACAAATAAAGAAAATGCTATTGTAATACACTTGTTTTATTCAGCAATCGACCAGGACAAAAATGAGGTAACATTCAATAATTTGACCTGGGATTGGAGAAACAAAATTGTAATTTTTTTGCATAATGGTACCGTACTTGAAGACAGAAAAGAAGCTCAAGCACTTCGCCAAAAAGCAGCACGGTACTGCCTAGTTCGTGATACCCTATACCGCAAAATGTTTGGAGGTCCCCTAGCTAGGTGCCTTGGACCCAATAAAATTGAATACGTAATGAAAGAGGTACACGAGGGCCATTGTGGAAACCATGCATGAGCAATGTATTTAGTCAAAACCCTAATCAGAGTAGGGTATTATTGGCCCATAATGGAAGAAGACGTTGAAAATTTCGTAGCTAAATGCGATAAATGCCAGCGATATGCTAACAATATGCATCGACCAACAGAATTGCTCCACCCAGTTGTGTCACAATGGTCGTTTATGAAATGGGGGATGGATATAGTAGGACCTCTTCCCCCATCTAAAGGAAAGGTACGATTTTTACTTGTATTAACAGATTATTTCTCAAAATGGGTGGAGGCAGATGCTTTTAAACAAGTGCGAGAAAAAGAAGTGAAAAGCTTCATATGGAGAAACATCATATGCCGTTTTGGTATACCAAAGGAAATCGTATGTGACAATGGCCCACAATTCATAGGCTCACAAATCATAGAATTCTTCCAAATCTGGCAAATCAAACGAATCACTTCTTCACCATACCGTCCCATGGCTAATGGTCAAGCGGAGTCAACGAACAAAATCATTGTCAACAATTTGAAGAAACGGTTGGAAAAATCTAAGGGAAACTGGCCTGAAGAGCTACCGACAGTATTATGGGCTTATAAAACTACTGCAAAAACAGCCACGAGAGAAACCCCATTCGTGCTTGTTTATGGTTCTGAAGCTTTAATACCGGTGGAAATTGGTGAACCTAGCATGAGATTCGCAACAAAAATAGAAGAAACAAACAAGGACGAGTTGAGAACAAATTTGGATTTGCTCGAGCTAAGGAGAGAAGCTGCATTAATACACATGGCAGCTCAAAAACAAATTATAGAGCGATATTACAACAGAAAAGCTCACCTCAGATATTTTAAAATTGGGGACTTTGTCCTTAAAAAAGTCTTCCAATCAACAAAGGAGGCTGGTGCAGGAAAACTAAATCCAAATTGGGAAGGACCCTACAAAGTCCGTGGCATTGTTGGAAAAGGCGCTTATGAGCTAGAAACCATGGATTGCAGAATTTTACCAACAAGTTGGAACGCCGTTCATTTGAAGAAATATTACTTATAAGGAAAAGGAATACCCATGGTCAGGTATCATTACGTTCGATTTCATTGTTGTACAGTTAAATTTATACTAACCATTTTAGATGATAGGCAAAGAGCTAACCCATAACCAGATGATGATATTAGACATGCATAGACACGAGGAAGTAACTGAATTCCCAGTCTAGGGTTACAACTTTCTGATGGGCGTTTTAAAGGGTTAAGCAGTCATCATCTAAACTATATACCTTCGAGTCCCGTATGTTTTTCCTTTTCAGGAAAGGACCACAAGAAAGGAATAGTCAAGTGCTCGAGATTTTATTCTTCAAAGCTCAAACACTTGGGGGACTATACAGTGTGGAAGGCAAAGAAGAAGCAAAGAAGACTACCAAAAAAGTCAAAGCTCAAGCTTGAAGATCCATTTTTCCCAACAAGTCAAGCGTTATGAGAAAAATCAAAGAGCCAAAGACAAAAGCACAAAGCCTGATTCAAAAACCTACAAAAAATATATTCATAAATGAAAACGAATGTTTAGGTTAAAGGCAGAATGTTAGTTACGGGTAAAAATGCATACTCTTGTGTTTATTCAAAATCTGTTGTAAAGGAAAACAGTTACGGGCAAAAATTCATACCCTTGTGTTTATTCAAAATCTGTTGTAAAGAAAACAGTTATAGACGATACTCAAATACATGTAAAATGTTACGAAAGTTCGAATAATACAAAGACTTTCTTCAAAACATTGTTTAGAAAAAACATGTGAATTCATATCTCTCTTTTGTATGTTTACACCATTATAAAGTTGAGACGTCTTCTTCATCAAGTGTCGATCATAAAGGGCTCTCTTTTATAAATCGTGCTTATTTAAAAAAGACACGAAATATCAAAGCATTCTCAATGCAAAATTAAAAACTAAGGGGTAAAACAAAAGCCCTAACGAAAAGCATGCAAACACTTAAGAGTAAAACAAAATCTCGAGAAATCATAAGCCATGCTAATATTAATATTAATATTATGGAAAAAACTAAGTATTAACTTAGTTTAAGCCAGATTTATTTATACAAGGTTTCCCCTAAGTTGTCATTGGGGACTTACAAGAACCAAACTTTACCCCCAAATGGGACCGGGGGTAACCATTTGTTCCAAAGAAAAAAAAAATAGGGTTCAATAAACTCTTTCACTAGACACTGAGGGGATTATCTTCGTCAGCAGGAGGAGCGGCTTGAGATGGCGAGGCTTGATCAGCAGCTTCATCAGGCACGATCTCATCACCCATTGGGACCTCAACTTCAGGTGATGAAAATTTTTGACTCTGCCGAGACTTTTCAATCGTCTCCTTGGTTTTGGCAATTTCAACTTCTAAGTCAAAATTCTCTTTGCTCATTTCCGTCAATGTGTCAAGCCGGGCATTCAAATAAGCCCAACATACATCAACAACTGCTTTGTCTTCAAGAGCCCCGTAGTCTTTCTCCCATTGTTCGATATCGGCTCTTAGCTCATCTCTCTCAACCACGACAGCATCATAAGAAGCCTGCAAAGGGGCAAGGGATGTTTCCAGGAATTGAATCTTGTCTGAAGATTCACGGAGGTATTCTTGAGTCTGAGTAAGTGATTGCACAAGTTCACCAGCATAAGCCTCCTTTTGATGCGACAAAGACTTCAAGCTTCTTCTCTCTTTAGTAGCATGGGAAAGCTACTTCGCAAAGGAAGACTCCAAGATGCTTTTATCCTTACGTGCCTGATTTGATGATGCCTTCTCTATGGCCAATTCTGCTGCAATTACACTGATTTGCTGCTCCAAGGTACATTTCTCCTTCTCAACTGCCTCCATATCAAGCTGAAGACTCTCGAACTGCTCCTTTCAGTTGTCAGCCTCGGTATGATAGTCATTTCCTAATTGCTCCGTATGAACGATTCTTTTCATTAGTTTTGTGCCAATAAGATTGATCTGCATAAAAGGAGAAGTTAGATACGGTAAAGGATATAAAAATAATGAGGGATGATATAAAGTCTACCTTCAGGGACGAGTGCACAATCTCGTTCATCCAAGTTAAGGAACTGTGACTTTCCTGCTTAGACTTCTCAACCAGGCCTATCAGGGGCTTTAGCCATACATCCGTCTGGCCTGACTTCTTTAAGAGGCTGCCTCCTGCAGGAACCTCTATCATTACTTACTTCATCACCCCACTACTGGAAGACCCTTCTTCGATAATAGAAGGCACGGAAGTAGGGGTGGATGAAGGAGCCACAGATGGAATAGGCTGGGGAGTAGAAACATTAACGGGAGAAATAAATGGAAGTTCCACAGGAGCAAACGGAGGGAAAATAGCAAGACGTGCTTCCTCTGAAACTGTACCAAAGCCTTGGTGGAACAGTTGTTCAATTGATTCATTAACAGAGGAGGGAGTTGCATCTTCAGGAGCAAAATGTTCTGATTCAGGTAGGGGAGGATCAGCAACGGGAACAGACTCATCGTCAGATACGACCCTCCTTCTTCACGACCTCCGAATCAGAGAACCCTCCTCCTGTTCTTCCTCATCCTCCAAGGTCTGGGACCCACTTGCCTTCCTTTTTGACGAAAAGGAGTTAACAATGATTTCTTGAGCCTTAGCCAAAGAGTATTTTGAAGCGGATACAGCAAAAGCAGAGATTCAACGAGCAGGAACCCTAACAAATGAAAGGTATCAGAAAAGTTCGAAAAGAGAAAGAAAGGAAATTAAAAAAAACCCTTATCATGGGTTTTCACCTTCCAACCGAACCTCGACGAGAGGTACTTCCAAGAACGTTCTTCCATAGGAGCGATCAACAATAATTTTTCTACCCAATCACGGAAATCGGAGACTTCCTTGACAGTTCCCATGGTTACTGCAAAAGAAAAAGAAACAGTCACAGTACTGGTAATTTTTTAAAATAAATAAGGAAAGTGAGCAAAAACGTACTCACGTGCAAAGTTCCACTTCTCAGGGAATGGGAGATTTTCTTCACCTACCAAACCTGCAGTAGGGACAACAACATACCAGACATACCATCCTCTATCCTTGTCATCATCAGGTGTAACTATAACCCTTTTACTCCTAGCCGCGAGAGTATAAACTCCTTGGCGGAACATCATCGGGGAATAGATATGAATAAGATGATGGAAAGTAAAAGGAACTGAAGCTAAGTTGGCTGAATACCTAAGGCATGCAACTGCCCTCCAAACAAAAAGACTGATTTGTCCCAAACAAACATTGAAGAATCGACAAAATTCTATGATGACAGGGTCGATGGGAGGCTTAAACCCTAAAGTAAAGGGATAAGTGTACAAAAAAGAATACCCAGTTCTATAAGAGGTTATTCTCTAATTGTCATAAGAAAATACAACTGGAAATCAGATTTCCAACAGCAATCTCTACGCACGAGTGACACCAAACCCTCTGTAATTTGGGTAGGATAAAGGTCAGCACGATCATGTGACGACATGGAAGAAAGTTGTTTACTAATGGCCTCACTATCCTTTACAAAATAAAACTCAGCAGGAACAATCTCATCGACTCTCGGCTCATGAAGTAGATCGTTAGGTTCCCTACTCTTATAAGAAGATCTAGAAGCCCTAGCCCTCGAAAAAGATGAAGAAATATTAGACCTAAAAGATGGCGGAGGAGTAATATTACGAGAAGAAGAAGAACCCCTGGAAGGTGTAGAACTTAAACTTCTTAGTCTACCACCCCTCCTACTCCGGATTGGAGCAGAAGAAGGAGATAGTTCGTCTACAATGATAACCTTTTGGGTTGCTGGCTTGAGGAAGACATATTTACGAGAAAGAAGAATTTACAAACAATGAAGGAGAGTTAGAAGTTTTTGGTGAAAGCAAAGGAAAGAAAAAGGGTATTTATACTTAGAGGCAACCGTCAAAAAAGGGAAAACACTGTGATGTGAAAGTCATAATTAAAACTGTCACTTCGTGACTGATGCAGCCGCAAAAAGCCCTAAAAGGCGCTGAATAATTGCATAACCAATCCGAGAATTCCACATGGCACGAGCATTAAATGGAAGTGACAAGCGACGTATATATTCAGAGACGGATGCGATGGTACGAGTGAAGCGGCGGAAAAAACTTCCCGCCATAAATAAGTATCTACTTACCAAATATTTAATTGATAAATAAATAGTAAGTGGGGGACTATATGTATTGGTAAAAAATAGACTTCACACATGTAATATTTTTGATGACAAGGCGATCCATGTGGAGCAATAGAAACATGACAGCTAGTCACAAATTTACAAAGAGGTACGAGACAAAAAGGAACGAAACAGCATGCCCACGAGACAATTAGATGCGGGAGCCTCAATCTAATTGAGGAGTTGAAGAGACACAGTCAGAATGAACCGAGGCAGAATAAAGGGCAGATACAAATATCTTCAATCAATGAGCCAAACGTTACATAATCTTCACGCAACAGTTACGATTACCTATTGTAACGTTACATTAATGATATTATTAGTCATTAATGCTCAATCATTAAGAAGAGTAGGCGTTATTTTAAGAAATTCCCTATAAAAGGGAGTAACATATCACTTGTATAGACACGTTCGAACCACTACTGAAATATATCAACTTTTACGTTTTCTTATTGCTTTCTTATTGCAAATTTAATTAATATTATTAGTCAATTTCCTTGGTTATCAGAAGACCGAGTACTTCTTAAAGTAGTTTTGGCAGAGAATCTAATTCTTTGGTTAAACAAAAATGATGCACCCGATTTAATATGCAAGCAGGACGCTTAGTGGTGCTCAGCTGAACTAAACTATCACGGAAAAGGAAATGCTCGATGTAGCGTTTGCCTTAGACAAATTCAGGTCATACTTGATTCGCTCAAAAGTTATTGTTTATACTAACCATGCAGCCATTAGGTACTTGATAGAAAAGAAGGAGTCGAAGCCCTGCCTGATTCGGTGGGTTCTGTTGCTACAAGAATTCGACCTGGAGATTCGTGACCGAAAGGGGACAAACTACCAAGTGGCAGACCACCTCTCGAGGTTGAAACTGGCAGAAAAGAGAATGGAGGTTAAATATATCACTCAGACATTTCGGGATGAGCAGTTACTTGCTATGACAATGGAGGAGGCACCATGGTTATTGCACCTTATGATCTCTCCTCAATTCAAAAGAAAATGTTCTTCCGTGATTGTCGTGCTTATTATTGGTATGAACCTTTATTGTTTACGATATGTGTTGATAACATGATCCGGAGGTGTATCCCCCAGCAATATCAACCCTCTGTTTTGCAGGCTTGCCATGTTTCGCCATATGGTGGACACTTTGGAGGAATCCGGACAGCAGCAAAGGTGCTGGAATCAGGACTGTATTGGCCTACACTGTTCAAGTATGACCATGCTTGGGTCAAAATCTATAATGAATGTCAAAGGACGGACAACATATCCCGTCGTCATGAGATGCCAATGATCACAATTCAAGAGGTGGAGGTGTTTTAAATGTGGGGGGATCGACTTCATGGGGCCGTTTGTCAGCTCATACGGTAACAAGTATATATTGGTTACAGTTAACTATGTCTCCAAGTGGGTCGAAGCGGTGGCTCTCCCAACCAATGATGCTAAAGGGGTGACAAGTTTCCTAAAGAAAAACACCTTCGCACGTTTTGGCACCCCACGAGCCATAATCAGTGATGATGGCTCCCATTTTTGCAATAATGTGTTCGCACGTTTGTTGGAGAAGTATGGAGTTAGCCACAAGGTAGCCTCACTGTACCACCCACAAACAAGCGGGCAGGTTGAAGTGTCCAATAGAGAGATTAAAAGTTTCCTTACAAAAATAGTGAATGCAACAAGGACCGCTTGGCCGAAGAAGCTAGATGATGCATTGTGGGCGTACCGCACAGCCTTCAAAACTCCAATTGGTATATCGCCATACAAGTTGGTATTGGGAAAGGAATGCCACCTTCCAGTAGAGCTCGAGCATAAAGCATTGTGGGCATTGTGGAAGATGAATTTAGATATGGAGACAACAGGCACCAACAGAGTCACTGGGTTGCATGAGCTTGAGGAATTCAGGTTCCAGGCATTCGAGAGTGCTATACTATACAAAGAAAGGATGAAGATACTTCATGATAGGCACATCTTTGATAAGAACTTCAAACCCGGAGATCTCGTGTTGCTATATAACTCAAGATTAAGGTTGTTCCCGGGTAAGTTGAAGTCCCGATGGTCAGGACCGTTCAGAGTGGTGCAAATGCTCCCAAGTGGAGCTGTAGATATTGAATCAGAAGATGGGACAAACAAGTTTACGGTGAATGGGCAGAGGTTTAAACATTACCTCGGAATGGCCGAAGAAAAAGAGGATAGAGTGGTAGTAACTTTAGAAGAGCCCCAGTACACGAATGAGGAGTGATTATGAGAGCATACGTCGTGCCGCGACGTTAAATCAGGCGCTTCTTGGGAGGCAACCCATGGTTTGTTGTATTTCGTCGTGCCGCGACGCTAAATCAAGCGCTTCTTGGGAGGCAACACATGCTCTTCTTTTGTTTTCTTTTGTTTTTTTGTTGTATTTGATGTGAACGATACTAACCAAATTATTAGTGTACAGGGAAAGATTGGTGCACATTGGGAAGAGTCAGGGTTAAAAGCTAACTCCGGAAAGGTAAAAAGTTGAAGAAAACAAAAAAATTCCTGGAAGACCGAACCGCGTCCGCGGTCAGGGATGCGGCCGTGGGCGCGGTAAAATGGAAATGTTCTGCCTCAGGACCGCGAACTCCAGCCTGGGGCGCGGAAGAAACCCACCCTTCTGTTTTTCAACGCGATCGTGGTCCCGACCATGAATCGGGCACGGTAATTCAAGTTCCTTCAGCCCAGCGTTCGCAACCGCGGAGCTGGGCGCGGTCGGGCAGGTAATTTTTTCTTTATTTTTCTTATACACCCCACTACCCTAAAACACCCGTTCAACCCCCACTTTCCCCATTCCCTTTCCTTCTTCCACTCCAACTCTCCCTCTTCCCATTCACACCCCTAAACAACTAACGCCCCCCCCCCCCCCCCCCCCCCCCCCCCCCCCCCCCCCCCCCCCCGGGGGG
>ML257831.1:1720-24907 GCA_005239495.1 Nicotiana undulata | reverse complement strand
CCCCACCCCACCCCACCCCTTCCCATTCTTCTTCATATAACCAAAAGCTTCTTCCTCCTTCTCTCCCATTAACTAAGTTCCATCTTCCAAGCATCAAGATTTTCAACTAACTCATAACTTCTATCTCGTCTTTTGATTTTATTTTTCTTTCCTTCTTTCCCTTTTGTACTTTTAATTTCAAATTTTTGGTAGATTTTAGAGAACATTTTTTTTTTATTCTTTGTATTCTAATGTATAGAATATGGAGGTAATTTCATGACTTTGTTGTGTTACAGGTAGATTGTGGTGGGGATGAGTATGTGTAGCAATTGTAGTTGATTTGGGGAGGATTTATACCTCCATGGGGTTATTTGTGCTAAATTGTAGACCCACGCACCCTAGGTGTTTGTTGAATTGTCCCAATGAGCTGTAAATGCTAGCGTGCCCATGGTGCTGGTGAAGTCTTAGTAACCGCCCTGGGTTCACAAAATTCATACCCTTACTTATAGTGGCACTCGTTTTGTCAGGTATCATTAATCCATCAAGAAAGAGACGTGCCACAGGATCCTTAGCCAGTGGGCCAGGAGGGTCTTCTAGAGCTCGGGCACAGGCTAGCTCGAGCCAGTTTGATAGTAGCCGTTTTGTGTCAAAGACAATGTCGCGCCCCCTTTTTTCCACTTTGCAGCGGAAGTCAGGGTTTTGACATTCATTTGGGACAACTCGTTTCCTTTTGGGAAAGGGGGTACGTAAGTTGAAGAGTTGCCACCTAACGGATTAAGGTGCGTTAGGGCACCTATTGCAAGTAACTCAGAAAACTGGTTTGTGTTACCAGATATTGGGTAAGGGCTTGAAATTACCTTGAGGGGAAGGTGTTAGGAACCCCTCGAGGTCCACAATGGTGGGTCCCGGCCAAACTTACTTGGTGAATTAGTCATTTAACAGATAAGAAGTCTAAGTACACATATGTAAATAAGATGAAGGGAAGTTTAACAGATAAGCAGTCTAAGCACACATATGTAAATAAGATGAGGGTAAGTCCTAGGTTTATTAGCCTATAGGATCACATCTGCACAATACCCGGTAATCCTTCCTCAACTAGAGGGGTTACGCGTTGCATTAGCGCACAGGTCATCTTATCCTTTTACTACCCAATTACCCTCCCCTTAGCGGTTATATAAGCGGTTTTAATTAAACGAACTCTAAGCGTGCATTACCCGTCCCTTCCTTGTGGTCCCGGAGGTGTTTAGGAACTCTAATTTTAGGCAGTTCTAGACTCTCCTAAGGTGTTTAAAAAGGGGAAATATAAGCGACAACAAAGAACAAACAGGACTGTCAAGTAAGAAAACAATTAAGGGGGCTCATGTTTACCTCCACAAATAAGCAGATAATTAGCACGTCTCAAACAACAGATATCAGATATTTCAGAAGGGTCCTAGAACAGGATATCTAGGTGAGCATGAAAAGCATAGAATATACAGCATTATGTTAAGGCAAAGCGATAAAAGCCTAATTAGTTTGCCTACCGATTTTAGAACCTGTTGAATCTGGGTAGTCACAAACAAGCAAAGCATAACTTTACAGCTTTTACAAGATCTTAATTACCTACAGGATTGCCTAGGCATAGATCATGAATACCCTATAACATGTTGTTTCGATTAAAGGAAAGCAGATTGTTTGAATTTTATTACGCCCTATAAACATGCTTGTCTAAGTGCTGGACATCAAGAAACTTATTTTATACATATTTATCCTATAACATAGTGTCTAGGTGCTGGGGGTGCTTTTAAGCATTTTTATAGACAAGATGGTTGTTGATTTAGGCGATATAGACATGATTTAAAGCATATGCAAATACAGTCCTAAGGTAGGATTTCTAATGCACATAGAGAATGGTCATTTTATTAGGCAGAATTATAACAGTAACTTTAATAACATGATCTCTAGGTGATCATGATTATGCAGAAGCAGAATTTCATGACAAATGAAGTGATGAGCCTATAACATATTTTCTAGTATGCAAAGCCAGTAAACATAATAATCAAAAGGCATGATTTCTAATGCAGGTACACATAATATAAATCTAGAGCATGATTTATTATGCAAGTAAACTCAATATAGACCTAATGCATGATTTCTAATACAAATAAGCATGGTAAACCTAAAGGCATGATTTCTACCCGGTTTCCCTCACAAAAATCATATACGAATCCCTCCCCTTTTTACTAATTTCCTCAATATCTGTTTACAAAGGTTATTATTACAGACCAGAAATGAATTAATTACATAATAAATATAAGTTATGCTATAAGGAGCCTGAAATAGGCCCAAGGTGAACCTGGGAATACCAGGCCTTCAAGACAGTCCAAGATGCCATAATCCATAGTATCCAATAAGGTATCCTGGTGCGTCAAAGTTCCCAAGGGCCTCAGGGACCCCGGGAAATGCTCACACCAAGACTCTTTCTTAAATAGAGAACTGGTTATGTGCAGTGTGGAAGGGCCAGTCCCAGTGTGCCAGAGTTCGGAGGAATCTCATAGATTTCTAGGCAGTACACACACTGGAGGGGCAGAACTTAAATAATCTAAGAGTAGAAGTGAGAGTGCTTGTCATAGTTGGAATAATTTTGGAAGAAACAATATAGGAATAAAAACATTTAGGAGTGAAAAGATGTTTCATGTATAGAGATAGTTTTGGAAAAAAAAACATACTAGGAGTGAGAACTTTTGCAAACATATTTTGAGAAAAGGAGTTCAGTATTTGTTAGCTAACTCTAAGTGAGGCCAATCAACTTTGCAAATAGGGATTAGGGCTGGGAACACAAGAACCAGAAATACAAAACAAGAGCAAGAAGAAGAGAATATTGAACAAATGTATAGGACAATCAGCAACCAAGTTCAGAGTATTAGGACACAAACTACTGGTTCAAAGTCTTAACAGGGAAGTCATACTTGAAGCTAAAATGGTAATAGACAGTAAAGCATAGGGACAGGAGATAGGACTAGTCATGTTGAGGATAAGAGGGTCTACTACACAGAATTAGTCATACCAATTAGGATCAACCAAATACATTAGGAGTTTATGATACTAACATGAGCATGCTAGTTGGGGAAAGTAAACAAGAACTCAAGAAAACATGTTGGCCAAGTATCAAAAAAGAAAAGTGAGACCTAGACATACTGGTTAAAACATTAAACAATAGAGGGTAGAACTTAATCATACTGAATAAAGCAGTAAACATGAAGGACAATTAAATACATAATCAATTAAACTAGTGGGAAATAGGTATAGATCTAACAACTATGGAGCACATAGAGTTGAATTTCATAATTGAAATAAGAACATGCCAGTTAAGGAAGCAAGGTACATAAAGTAAAGCAAGTAGAGTTCCACAGTCTAGCCTTGGCTTTCAGCCGGCTAGACAAGCAATTAGCACAAGTAGCAGAAAGGGAGAAAAGAGAGATAACTTGTGTGTGTGTGTGTGTGTGTTCTTGAACTAATTGTTCGTGGGTTTGAGAGGTAAAACAAGATTTTATATATAGAACTTAGGGAGCAGGACGAATAATGTAAAGGAATCAGAAGTCGGTCAATTAAGGACAATCACAGAATTACATAATCAAATCATATGAAGGGGGTTCGGAATAGACCCCTTAATTATGGGTAATTGATTAACGGTAACAACATGGGGGTTATCCAAATCATACCAAATAAGGGATCAGTAAAAATCCCAAAATCATACGGACAACTAAATAAGGCAGGTGTGATCAATTAAAGTCATAAATAAGGAAACAAATAAAATCTATGCACACGAATTTTAACAGAGTAAAGTAATAAGAAGTGATCAATAAAGCCTTCAAAAGAATGCTGATTTCTGGGAAAGAATTACTCCAATTCAATAAATAGAAATTAGACTAAGTAAGACCTCACAGAAATATAGAACTTAGCAGGAAAAGCAGGTTCGTACCCTAAAAATTCAATTAGGGAAAAATTCCCCAAAAATATGTTGGGTTTTAACAGGAAAAAACATTTAAGTCAAAAACAAATGGGGTAAACCAATACGACTGGTATCACAGAAAGTAACAAAATATCGAATTTTTTTTTGAGGAAACCAGTATATCGCAGAATCAACTAGGGTATGGACACTCATGCGAAAATCAGTCAAGACGATGAAGAAACAATTAACTAAACAATGAGAACTAAAAAAAATCGTTGAAGAAAAATCTAGAATGAACCTCAGTTTTAGAAAGAACAACTAAAGTCAAAATAATCAATTAAAACAAGGGAGTTTTTGAAGGAAAACACTTAATAACATTCGAATCATCTCAGATCTAAAATGATCTGAGAAGAATCGACAATATCGAGCTAGGGTTTTCAGAAAAAATAGTAGAGATAAGAGAATAGGTCAAGAACCCATAGATTTGTCACCAAAAAAAGGAGAGATTATTACTTACAAATGACAAATGGCCTGAGACAGGCCGATAAACAAAGTTTCAAACCAGAACTAGTTGGAGTTCCTTGAGATCCTCTCAAGGACTCATGGAATCGAGGATCCATGGAGTGTGGGAGACCAGAGGTGGTCGGAGGATGACATAGGAGCACCATATGAGGGGGTTTACGCCAGTGACGGCGTTTAGGGTTAGGGTTAGGTTGAGAGAAAGTTGAGAGACGAGGGGAGATGATGACGGCGGGGGAGGGAAAGAATGAGAAGGGTTAGGGGGTTAGGTTAGGATTAATTATGGAAAGGGGGTTTGTGGACCGTTGATCTAAAAGATCAACGGCCACGATTAAATAGGGTATTGGGTCGGGCGAGTGTATATTTGGGCCTAAGGGGTTTGAGCTGTCTTTTAAAGGGGTTTCGGCTAATGTTTGAGGGGTTAAGTCCGAAAATTTATAGGAATCAAATATGGCTATTTGTTAAATACACAAACAATTTATAAAAATATTTTGAAAAATAATTAACAGATTATAAAATTAATTTTCATGCCTAAAAATGTTTTAAAATAATTACTCAACGTCTTAAAAATACAATGAGCTATTTTCTGGTAAAATAATGTAATAATGCATGCATGGGCTATAATTGAAAAGTTATTGCAATTGTAACCCAAAAATGTAAATGGGGCTATTTATGCAATATTAAGCCATGAAATTATTATAAAGTCATTTGTGATGCAATTTGTAATTATTATAAAATAAAATACTGGGATAAATTAATTAAAAAATATAGAAATTATGGAAAATATTAGTTGATGCTAATGCATAGTTTTAAAGGTATATATGCATTTGAAAAAAAATATTATAGGGAAAAATTGGGTATCAAGAAGTGCCCCTCTTTACCCGGGAAGGATGAAAGAGTTGTCGGGTAAAGATATGATGGCCAATTTTGACCGAGCGAGACGGTTTGAGAGATTTAGGCCGCACTCTGATTTCTGAGCTACCTACATATCCCTGGTTTTACAGGAATCAGGCCGTGTATATTTATGGATTCATCAGCGGAATATACTGATGAAGTCGTCGCAAGAACGGACACGAGGTTTTGGAATAAGTGAAGAATGGTTGCGGTGGGCTGTCAGGTTTGAGATAGTTTGAAAGAATCAGAGCGGTATTTCTCTTGTTGGGGTCGCGGTTGCTTATCGAGTCACCTGCAAGTAAAGAGATACAACAAACATATATTTGTGCGGAAATTTAAACATGATGCAGATTCCCTTTAGACCATGAGAATTGTCTTCGGACGGTTGAGGATCACGTCCTTAGACCATGATGTCCTGGGCCATGAATAGTTCAATGAGGGATTCGCAGGCCATGAAATGATGTTCTCGGGCCATGAAAATGGTGCCTCCAAACCATGACGCTTTTGAATAATGATATGCAAATTTGAGAGATCCTCAGGCCATAACATAGTGTCTTCCAGCTATGAGGATGATGCCTTTAGACAATGATGCCTTTGGACAAGTTGGCGATATTTCAGCCCATGAGATGCAATAATATGATGTCAAGAGCAACAAGACAAGGCTTAGTATTGTGAAGTTGAGGGCAGAGCTTAGCCCGAAAGAAGAGCAAATAGATAGTGCTAGGGAGACAGTGCTTAGTCTCGGCAAATACAAAAGGCAATGATTGACCTTATGCAAGATAGGAGGCAAAACTTTAGCCTCATGCGGACGAAGACATAGCTTAGTCTCATGCAGGATTCGAGACAGGGCTTAGTCTCATGCAGATGGAAGGTAGAGCTTAGCCTTATGCAAATGGAGAGGCAGGGCTTAGCCTCATGCAGATATGGAGGAAGGGCTTAGCCTCATGCAAGTATGGAGATAGAGCTTAGTCTCATGAAAGGTTTCGGGACAGGGCTTAGTCCCATGCAAGATGGAAGGCAGAGCTTGGCCTTATGCAAATATGGAGGTATGGCTTAGCCTCGTGCAAGTATGGAGACAGAGCTTAGTCTCATGCAAGGTTTCGGGACAGGGCTTAGTCCCATGCAAGTGGAAGGCAGAGCTTAGCCTTATGCGGATATGGAGGCAGATCTTAGCCTCATGCATATGAAGACAGAGTTTAGTCTCATGCAAGGTTTCGGGATAGGGCTTAGTCCCATACAAGTGGAACGCAGAGCTTAGCCTTAAGAAGATGGAGGCAGGGCTTAGCCTCATGCAGATGGAGACAAAGCTTAGTCTCATGCAAGGTTTCGGGACAGGGCTTAGTCCCATGCAAAAAAATAGAATAAATAGCAGATGATAGCAGAGATGTCTTAGCTGGTAGTAGATTTCAGTATTGCGGTTGTTATGAAGATTATGACTTTGAAGCATGTATATTCTCCGTTCCTGCATCCAAAGAAAAATTGTGAGTTCTGAAAAAGGGGGAGGTCGATTCGCGCCTCCGTCGGCTTGCTTTGCTTGGTCTGAAGATCCTGTTCAAATCATTGGGGGTAGTGTTTGCTAAACAGAGTTATTTCGCAAGCAAACATGCATAGTTTCAAAAACATAGTAAAATATACTTAACAAATTGGTTATATGAACCAGTGACTGTGACACGGTCTGAGACATTGCAACCTCTCATGCTATAGAATTTTGAGGGTGCCCCAATTAGATGGATAGACATCTCTAACTGATGTACATGCTGCGATCGGCAGAACTTGCTTCGGAATTTTGAGGGTCCTCCTCAAAATTCTGCCCCAGTTTCCGATTATGGAGGAAATAAGATTTTTATTGAATTGTGACTGAACCCACAGGGTTGCCTACGTATCCCCTCTTAAATGGGAATCAGGTCGAGCATAGTTGAATTTAGATCATTTTTGGAAAACATTAACAGTTACACATAGTATGGTTTTACTGCATCTGAATTGATGGGTTTTGGCCAGACTTCTCCATCCATTTCTGCAAGTATAAGGGCTCCTCCTATCAGTACCCTGTGAACCATGTAAGGACCTTTCCAATTGGGAGAAAATTCCCTTTGGCTTCATCTTGATGCGGGAATATCTTCTTCAACACTAGTTGCCCCGGTGTGAACTGTCTCGTATTGACTCTTTTGTTGAAGGCTCTGGACATTCTGTTCTGATAGAGTTTCCCATGACACACTACATTCATCCTTTTTCCGTCTATGAGGGCTAACTGCTCATAACGGCTCCTTATCCATTCTGCGTCGCTGAGATCAACTTCTTGTATGATCCTCAAGGAAGGAATCTCCACTTCGACAGGAATAACGACTTCAGTACCATAAACTAGTAAGTAAGGAGTTGCCCCAGTTGATGTGCAGACTGTGGTGCGGTATCCCATTAAAGCGAATGGCAGGTTCTCGTGCCACTGTTTGTGATTTTCTACCATCTTTCTCAGCATCTTCTTGATATTCTTGTTGGCGGCTTCTACAGCTCCATTCATTTGAGGTCTATATGTTGTGGAATTTTTGTGCTTGATTGTAAAAGTCTCACACATGGTATTCATCAAATCACTGTTGAGATTGGAGGCATTGTTGGTGATGATTGATTTTGGAACTCCAAACCGATAAACAATCCGGTCGCGAAGAAAATCCGATGAGACCTTCTTAGTCACTGCCTTGTAAGATGTTGCTTCGACCCATTTGGTGAAGTAATCAATAGCTACCAGGATGAACCGATGCCCATTTGAGGTTGTGGGCTCGATTGGACCAATGACATCTGTTCCCCAGGCGGTGAATGGCCAAGGTGAGCTAGTTGCATTGAGCTCATTCGGCGGCACTTTTATCATATCTGCATGTACTTGACATAGGTAGAACTTTCGGACATACTGGATGCAATCTGTCTTCATTGTTATCCAAAAATAACCGGCCCTAAATACCTTCTTGGGCAAAACAAAGCCATTCATGTGCGAGTCGTAGGTCCCCGCATGTATCTCCTCAAGTAATTTAGAAGACTCTTTTGCGTCGACACACCTCAGTAATACCAAATTAGGAGTTCTCCTGTACAAGGTTCCTCCGCTGTGGAAGAAACTATTAGACAACCTCCGAAGCGTACGTTTATGAGTGTGATTTCCATGCTCCGGGTATTCTCCTTTTGCCAAATATTCTTTGATATCGTGGAACCACGATTTCCTATCTGTTTCTTCTTCAACATGGGCACAGTACGCTGGCTGGCTATGGATCATTACTGGGATAGGATCGATAAAGTTCTTGTCGGGATGCTATATCGTGGATGAAAAAGTGGCCAATGCATCGGCAAACTCGTTCTGAATCCTGAGAACATGCCGAAACTCTGTCTTTGTGAACCTCTTTCTCAATTCCTGCACATGGTGCAGATATGGCAATATCTTGGAATTCTTGGTGGCCCATTCTCCTTGTACCTGGTGCACGAGCAAATATGAATCACCGATTACCAGCAGCTCCTGAATATTCATGTCGATGGCCATGTTCAGTCCTAGTATGCAAGCTTTATACTCTTCCATGTTGTTGGTGCAGGGAAATCTGAGTTTAGCATATACCAGATAATGTTGGCCAGTTTTCGATACCAAAACAGCTACAATGCCGACTCCTTTGAAATTTTCCGCTCCGTCAAAGAACAACTTCCAACTGTCATAGGACTCAGCAATATCTTCTCCTATGAATAGCACCTCTTCATCGGGAAAATACGTTTTTAGAGGTTTGTATTCTCCTTCCACGAGGTTCTCAGCGAGATGGTCTGCCAGTGCATGTCCCTTGACTGCTTTCTGAGTTACATAAACAATGTTGAATTCACTCAATAGGATTTTCCACTTAGCCAGCTTGCCAGTGGGCATGGGCTTCTAAAAGATATATTTCAAGGGATACATCCTTGATATGAGGTACGTTGTGTAAGAACAGAAGTAATGCCTCAGCTTCTGCACTATCCAGGTCAGAGCGCAACAGGTACATTCCAATAGAGAGTACCGTGCTTCATATGGAGTGAACTTCTTACTCAGGTAATAGATAGCTTGTTACTTTATTCCTGTTTTGTCGTGCTTCCCCAGAACGCAACCGAAGCTCCATCTAGTACTGCAAGGTAGAGTAGCAATGGTCTACCTGGCTCTGGAGGGACCAAAACTGGTGGTGTTGATAAGTACTCCTTGATTTTGTCGAAAGCCTTTTGACAATCTTCTGTCCAACTGGTCGCAGCATCTTTCTTCAACATCTTGAAAATTGGCTCACATATAACGGTAGACTGGGCTATGAACCGGCTGATGTAGTTTAGCCGTCCTAGAAAATTCATCACATCTTTCTTACTTTTCGACGGTGAAAGCTCCTGGATGGCTTTGACTTTTGACGGATCCAATTCTATCCCTCGGTGGCTGACAATGAACCCAAGTAACTTTCCGGCAGGAACCCCGAACGCACACTTTGCGGGGTTTAATTTCAAGTTGTTTTTCAGCAATCTGCCGAAGAACTTCCTCAAATCTGTTATATGAACTATGGCTTTCTTGGACTTGATGATTGTTGATACCCAATTTTTACCAAAATATTTTGTAATTACATATATGCCTTCAAAATCATGCATTACTAGCAATGGGTTTTTTTTCATAATTTTTCTACAATTTTTATTAATTGGTCAAATATTTTATTTCCAATAAATAATTATAAAATTGCATCATAAATGATTTCAAAAGCATTTTTTGATTTAATTTATTTTTTATGATCTTATTAAGACCAAATTATTTTATAATTAGCCAAACTGGCATCTTTTGGCTATAACTGTAATAACTTTGCAATTATAGCCCATGCATATAATTTTGTGTTATTTTTTTATCAGAAATTAGTCCTTATATTATTAAATATCAAGTAATCAATTTTAAGTTATTTTTATGCATAGGATTCATTTTTTATAATTAGTAATAATTTTTTATAGAATTATTTTTAAACTATCTTGGTATTTAACAAATAGCCCATTCCTATTTCAATTTTTGCCTAAATTAATTAACCAATCCCTATCAAACCAGCCCAAACAAATATCTGATTAAACTAAGCCCAAACCCCAGGCCCAATTCCTAATCTACCCGACCCAACTCTGGTTAGATCTTGGTCGTTGGTCAATTTTGATCAACGGCCCGGATTTAACCTTACCTTAATTAACCTAACATATACCCCCAAACACCTCTCATTCACTCTTCACTCACCCGCCATCACCCCTCACATTCTCTCAAGCTTCATCTTCCCTAATCATGGCTTCAACTCGTCGGCTACTTGCTCGCCAGTAACAATGGTGGTTCACTACCACCCCTTGCCTCAATGGATTCCCCATGGCCGGAACTCTTGCTACCCTGAGGTCCACAAGGGACCAGTGGCTGTTCACTCACACCCCTTGGGCATGTGCTCGCCGTTCTCAGACCACCATGGCCCGATTGATTAAGATCTTGACATTTTATAACTAAATCTATGGCTTCTAAGCCAGAATCTCTCTATCTCTGTTATCTCTCTCAGAACCCTAATTTATCTCTTGACTCTTTAGATTTGTAACCGATATGAGGCTATTTGAGTTGTGTTACCACTTTTCTATGAAAATCTTTCGATTTTTCAAAGCGTCTCTTCATCTTCAAAACTAGGGTTTCTAAAACCTTTCTTCAAAATGATTTTAGCTGATTTTTCTTAGTGTTGTTCCTTGATTCTTATGTGTTTAATCGATTTGTTAAACTTCCTTTTAACCCTAATGAGTTATATAAAAAAAAAACCTAATTGTTTGGCTTTAGTCTTGGAATCTTAGTCTGTTTTTTGCTGATTTGTTCATACGATTTGTCTGAATATCTGTTTCTCATGAATATGTTTCGAGTTACTGTACTTTTTACCATGTTGTGCTTATTAGGGTTTCTGATTTTTTTTCCTCCTGTCTATATTATGTCTATTTCATTTATTCATAGAAATTTATATTAATTTCCGTTAATCAATACTATTTTTATTTGAATCCCTGATTTCCTATAATTGATACCCCTTTACTGATTTCCTGTGGTGATATCTTGTGCTGATTTCCGACTTCTAAGTTATTTTCTTGCCTTATTGTGCGATTGACTACATTATTTACTGATTCCTAATATTGTTTCCTAAATAGAACTTCATAAACCTATCCCTTATTGCCTACTTTGTACCCACTATGTTTGAATTATTTCCTTAGTTGTTATACTCCAGCTATATGATTTCTTTCCTTACTAGTTACTTGTTCTTTACCGTCTGAACTGATTCCCTTAATTAAGGGAAAACTTGGGACTGATTTTATTCTTAATTGATTTCGAGTCCTATAATCACCAAACAATCTTATTCTAACCTTATTTACCTAGATTTCAAACTATTATATATACCCTTCTATTTGAAGTCTTCTGGATGGACGAACTCACATTAGTTCAAAATTCTTTCTCACTTAACTTTCTGCTTTTGTAACTTGCTATTGTTACTCAAATTAACCGGCTGCAAGCCAAGGCTAATTATTGCACTCTATTGCTCTGATTTTCAAATTCAAGTTCCTAACCAATGTGTTTCTTCTACTATTTCAGTTCATCACTATACTAATGTGTTTCTGTCTATTGTTTGCTTCTCAACATGTGTTTAACTTGCTTTACTTAGTATACTAGTCATGTTCTATCCCCTTTTAGGGTCAGCCTATTTATGAACATTTTCATTTCCCTTGAAGTCTGCTTCAATGTGACTCTAATCTGTCTTTAAAGGTTTGCCTATGTGTTGCTTGGTTCTGGTATGCACATGTTTTGCAGAAAAATTGTTGCCTTAAGTTGTTTGATACCATGCTCAATCCTACTCGATCATGCTTAGTACTTCTATGTCTTCATTGTTTATTATTCAGTTACCTCCCAATCCTATACACCCCCTTAATTCCATGTTTAATCTGATCTAGTACAAACCTGTTTTTTAAACAATTTGTTATTCTGAACTATTCTTATTATATGCTCAATTCTGTTTGATACCACTGTGTCTCCTATTGCTTGCTCTAAGGTCCATAATCCTATACTATGTTTACACCATTAGTTGTTCCCAATCTCATAAGACCCCCTAAGCAATTCTTATCCTATGCAAACATTAGCAATGCTAAAATTACTACCCTATTGTCTGCTATCCCTTAAAACTTTTTTGCTTCTACATGTTATGTGTTCACTGTACATGCCCTATGTGTCCCCAGCTCCCAGCTTCCCTGTGTGAAAGTTTGAATCTGATTGATGTATGGTTGACCTGTTTGACTACACTGTTCTTGTTCAAACTATTTTTTACTACTTAAACAACTCCTATTCTATAGTACTTCTCTATCTCAACAGAGTCTTTTTCAATACTATTTTCTTATCAAACCTTTTCAAAACTATGTCAAGCACTCTCACTCTACTCTTAGGTCCTTAAGTTCATCCCCCTCCAGTGTGTGACTACTTTGGGATTCCTGTGAGGTCCCTCTGAACTAAGATGCACTGAGGCTGGCTCTTCCACACTGCACTTACTCAGTTATGGTTATGAAATTTAGGTGTGAGCACTACCCGGGATCCTTAAGGTCCTTAGGGAACTCTGACACACCAGGACATGAGAAAGGCTATGAAACTTTGACAGTTGAGGGTATGAACATCCGGTACGCTTGGGCCTGCTTAAGGCTCCCTATAGTTTAACTTCTTCTTTTCCTTTATCTATTTGTGTAATTTATTCAGCCGGTCTGTAATAATTATTTGTAAACAGATATTTGGGATGGATAGTGAAATGGGGAGGGTAGCTATGTAGTTTTTATCAATGTTACTAGGTAGAAATCATGCCTTAGGCTTTTACATTCCCTATATCTGCATTAGAATCCATGCTTAGGACTCATGTATTCATACAAACCATGCCAAGAATGCCCTAGATATCATGTCCCTAGGATCTCATGTCTACTGTTTCAGCATCTCATCCATGTTATACGTCTATCACTTAGAAATCCTGCTCCTAGGACAATAAACAATGTTAACATAAAAGCTGTGACTCCTGGGCATTCAAAAATCATGTCTCAATCATCCTGTTACTCTTTGTGCATTTTAGAAACCATGCTGTAGGGATTCTGTGCATCCTAAAATTATGCCTTAACCATTCTGCATCTATATATGCATATTAGATACCATGCTCTAGGATTTCATGTGCATTTGCTTAACCACGCTTAGTTCAAATTGTTGATTCATGAGAAGGTATAAATGGTGTCACGTATAATTGCCATGTCCATTATTAATAAAAATTGGTAACAATCTCTGCATTCTCATATTTACATCACTTAGAATAGAATGTTTTAAGTAAAACAACCTATGAACTGTTTTAACAATTCTGGTAGTTATCATGCACAATCCCACGCATAGGCAAGCCTTAAGTAATCAATCTCTTAAAACTGGAAAACTGTTTGATTGTGTTTACTGCTTAATGATTTATAGGCTTAAAATCAGTAGGCAAACTGATTAGGGCCCTGCTTCTGAGTTTATGAAATAAAGGTGCATAGTTTTGTGCATTGATATTCTCTTAGATATTCTGTCTTAGGGTCCTGTCTAAAAAACTGCCTCTTGTTTATGTTTGAGACGTGCTACTTATATGCATTATCTATGGAGGTAAACTTGGGCCTCTTAACTGATTGTCCTGCATTTACTTGTTAAGTCCTACTTGTTCTTGTTTGTCGCCTAGAATTTGAACCTTAGGGGGTTGTCTAGAACTACCTATATCTAGAGGTCCTAAATTCCTCCAGTACCATAAGGAAGGGACGGGTAACAACACGCTTAGAGTCTGTTAAATAAACTCGCTCCATAACCGCTAAGGGGTGGGGTAATGGGTAGACATGGATATGAGGACCAGTGCGCTAATGCCACGTGTAGCCCCTCACTGAGGAGTGGTTATCGGGCATTGCATTGATGTGATCCTACAGGATAAACAACTTAGGACCCCCCCCCCCCTCATCCTTGAAATATGTGTGCTTAGACTGCGAACCTTTTCACACCATTATTTGTTTATATGTATATTCTTTGACTGCCTATTATCTACTTGTTTAAATTCACAAAGATCGTTTGGCCGGGAACCATAGTAGTGGACTTTGAGGGGTGCCTAACACCTTCCCCTTGGAGTAATTTCAAGCCCTTACTCATTCGCTAGTTACTCAATTAGTGTTATTGTGACCCTTAATAGGTGCCTTAACACACCTTAATTCGTTAGGTGGCGACTCTTCAAATCATTACATCCCTTATCCCAAAAGAAAATGAGTTTTCCCAATAATGTCAAAAACCCTGACTAATCTGGAAAGGAGAGGAAAAAAGGGGCGCGACAGCATGGGCGACTCTGCTGGGGATATTCTAGGCTTTTACCATTTCAAATTGCTTTGTAAATTTATATCTTTACTTTGCTAATACATGCACCCTTTCCCCTTATGTGCAATTTAATTGTCTATTTCTTTCAAGTATTTATTTTTCCAAGAACAAAACTGACATGTTTCTTTGTTTTCCTTTGTAACTGCTTTAAATTATAACTGTTGTATTTATCGCTTTCATAACGTGCAAATACATAACAACATGCTTTTATTTCTTATTTGTTGCTGCATAAACATGCTCGACATCATATTCCACTCGTGCCAATACAAATCCTATAGCAACGCTTGATGAGTGGTTGCGCGCTTCCTATTTTATACCCTTAAATTCAGAAAGGCTTATTTGTGGTAAAACCAGTCGATCAGCGGTGCAGTCGATGGTTCCGTGCCTTCCCCCTTGAGTTGTCCGCTCAAGGGTACCAGTCTACAACCCCATAGAAAATCTTACTCTGTTATACTGTGCATGCATCATGGTCAAACCTAGTCGGGTTAACGTGTCGTCCGCATAATAACCCTTTAAGATAGCCTTGTCCAAAGTCCACCGGGGTTTTCATAATCCCACCGGATGCAATCACGTTTTGTGCATTTATTTGGAGAACTAAATGCCTGTATGCTAATCATAAGTGTATGAATAGTCGAGTCTGGCGGGGGTAAGGGACTAACTATTTGTCTTGAAGAAATATGAGGCACGAAGTCCCCAGATTCGGTATGGTTAGCAATATCCCTCCAATGCTCCTTAATTGGTGGGAGGATCTTCCCTCCAGTGATTAGAAACACGTCAAAAAATACCTGCGCACTCTACCCTCACTTCTGAACATCCAATCCTACAACATGTTGATTGAGGCTGCCTTCTTATTTTGGGATAGCAAAAGAGTTGTATTCTGCTTTGGGAATATTGAGATGACACCGCTTCTAGAAGAGATAGGAGGACTATCTGGTTAGTCTGTGAAACCCCTGGGTTGTTGGTGCCTTAGAACCGCACATGCAAAGGTTTTCTGAAAATGATGGGTTTGAAGAAGAACGCTGAGTTAGAGTGTCTGAAACAGTCATACATACCCTTCGAGTACTTGTATGAAAGGTACGGTCACAACAAATCATACCGTACGCATCACGACGAGTTTGCCATTACATCTCTGGGGCATATCCACCGTAGGGTATTCGTATTCATTGTATTCTTTCTGGGACGGATCGTGTTTCCAACTAAGAGAGAAAGGATTCATACTAGTCTAGCCATGGTAACCATGGCCTTGATAGAGGGGATTGACGGGCGAGTCTTCAACATTGTCCCGATGATCATATCAGACATTTATCGAGCCTTGGAACGCTGTCAAGGAAGAGCCAAGCATTTTGAGGGTTGCAACCTGTTGCTGTAACTATGGCTCTTAGAACATCTTCAAAAGGGCCAGTACCATCAAGAGTTTCCGTGAAGGGCATGGAATGATCACATTGCCTTCCATCACCCCAAGCAGATGATGTATATTCCAGACAGATTTGCTCAGCCAGAGACTGCCAAGGAGTGGGTAGAGTTCTTTGATAACCTAACTGAGGAGAAGGTACAATGGATGTTCGAGTGGTTCCCAACGGACGAATTCGTCATCAGGTCCAGGAATGCACCACATCTAGTGTTGATCTGGTTGAGAGGTATATATCCTTACGTTCCTCTCCGGGTCATGAGACAAGCAAGCAGAAAGCAAGTTGTGCCAAGGGTTGATAAGATGAGCCATTTCCGAGCTGACTTCCAGGATAATGACATCCCCTATAAGTGCCAAGCCCAACACCTGTGGCATTGCAAAATCATAATGGAGAAGAACACAATTGAACCATACAGGTACCATGCAGGATGTGCACCTTTCCACCCGGCATGGTAGGAAGACGACTTGGATCGGTTAGTGAGGCCAGGAATCAGCCGAGGCAACAGAATCATAGACGAGAATGTCGAGGCTCAGGTCAAGTATAATCGGCTATGCAAAAGGATCCACGACTCTGAGAATGAGCACCGGGACATACATGAAACCAACAAAAGGTTGATCGAAGATTGGAAAGACATGGCCATCCGCTCCAAAATGAAGCTGGAATACTTGGAGCGTGGCATAGTGGAGCTGGAAGGTAAGATCATCAAGAGGGTTGAATACTGCCAGAAAGCCGAGGGGAATGAAGGAAGTCACCTGGCCAGAGCATACCTGTTGTTGGGACTGCGTGAGCTAGGGAATTTGTTCGATGGGTTCAAGGATACTGAATCTAGGGAAGGTCCTTCTGGGACCAAGTAGGATAGGTTTTCCTTCTTTCTTTTATCAATGTACTAAGGACCAGTGTCATTCCAAAAACCCAAAATCCCATACCTCCTCAGAATACCCCAAACAAACAAAATCCTCCTACAACTCACTACCATACAACTCCACCGAAGAATCAAACTATTCCACCACAACACCAACACAACACTTGCCACACTCCTAGAAACACCCCACTGACCATCCCTAAACCACAAATGACCACCTCTATGCTCAGGCGCCAGTCCATCATAACAATCTTATATACGTGGAGACTCTACCTCACTCCACCCAACTCATTTCTTACACACCTGAATCCTGTGAGAAGGATATGTTTATTAAGAATTTGGCCGAAGAACTCAAGAAGCTGACTAGCCGAGTTCAAGGTGTTGAAGGAAGCAAGGGAGTTGAAGGATTGAACTATGAAGATCTATGCATACATCCCGATGTTGAACTACCAGAGGGTTACAAACCTCCTAAGTTCGAGATGTTCGATGGTACATATGATCCTAAGGTCCATCTGAGGACCTATTGTGATAAATTGGTTGGAGTAGGAAGAGACGAGAAGATTCGTATGAAATTATTCATGAGGAGCCTCACTGGAGATGCTTTGTCTTGGTACATCAGCCAAGACCCTAAGTAGTGGTCCAACTGGGTGAACATGGCATCAGACTTCATGGACTGGTTTAGATTCAACACGGAGAATGCACCAGACGTGTTTTATATCCAGAACCTCAAGAAGAAGCCCACTGAAACTTTTCGCGAGTATGCCACTCGCTGAAGTTCTGAAGCAGCTAAGGTCTGGCCTACCCTAGAGGAAGAACAAATGAACAAATTCTTCATCTGGGCACAAGACCCACAATATTATGAGAGGCTAATGGTGATTGAAAACCACAAATTCTCTAACATCATCAAGTTAGGTGAAAGAATTGAAGAAGGTATTAAGGGCGAAATGGTTACCAACTTTGAAGCACTACAAGCCACTAATAAAGCCTTGCAATCTGGGGGCACATCCAAGAAGAAGGACACAGTAACAGTAATGGTTGCACAGGGACCTAAATCCCCTTTGGTATTCCGAACCTCCCCACTTACATACCAAGCACCCCCACTTATATATCAGTCAGCACCTCCACCAACATATCAGCCATCTCCCCCACCTACTTATCAACCCACATCTCCCAGATATTCCTAACAAGCTCCTGTTTATCATACATACAACTCTCAAATATCTCACTTCCAGTCACCCCCTGCTCGCCAAAATTTCCCAAGACCTCGACCCAGTTTTGACCGCAGGCTGCCCAAGCAATATACTGCCATTGCTGAGCCTATTGACCAGCTGTACGAAAGATTAAAAACTGCTGGTTGTGTTACTCCTATCCCTGTTGTGACCCCTGAAAATCCATCCCAATGGGTCAATCCAAATAAAACATATGCATACCATTCCGGCATGAAAGGACATACCATTGATGAATGTCGCTCACTGAAGATAAGATCCAGTCTCTGATTGATAATAAGATCATTCAAGCAAAGGAATATACTCCCAATGTCCGCAACAATCCGCTCCCAGACCATAGGAGTGGAGGCATCAACATGATAAAGATAGAGGAAGAATGGGACCCAGAGGGGTCGATCGGGTGATCATAGAAGGTGATGATCCAAATAAGCCAGCAGTCACACTTAATCCTATCATAGTCTAGATTCAGCCGTCAAGATATGTCGAGGAAGCTGCGTCAGTCCCATTTGAGTTTGAAGCGACACCACCCACAGATGCACATGTGCCGTTTGAGGTCAAAAGTAATGCCACCTGCCACTTTACCCGTCCCATTTGAAGTAAAGGTAGCCACACCAATTACAGTGACAGTATCAACCACGCTGTATTTCAACACTAATGTTGTACCTTAAGATTACGTAGCCGAGGCAAGAAGGAAAGGTAAGGTCAAGATAGAAGAAGCTGGTGTTGCACACGGGATAACTAGGACCGACAGGGTCTATACACCTGAACACTTGGGAGAGTCTAGAAAAAAAAGGCTTCCAATAGACCACCCATCATTGAAACAAGTTCGGATGATCTCTGGAGGAAAGTGCAAGCCAAGGAATATTCAGTCATAGATCAACTGAACAAAACTCCAGCCCAGATATCCCTTCTATCATTGCTGCAGAATTCGAAGGCGCACAGGAATGCTTTGATGAAAGTGTTGAATGAAGCATATGTGCCTAATAACATTACCAGTAGAGAAATGGCCAACATGGTAGGAGAGGTGCTGGAAAGTCATAAGATCACTTTCCACGAGGATGAGCTACCGCCTAAAAGGTTAAATCACAACAAAGCACTGCACATCATTGTGAAATATGAGGACTACTTCATCCCCAGGATTCTGATCGATGGGGGATCCAGCCTCAACATCTGTCCATTGACAACACTCAAGAAATTAGGCAAGGGATTGTACGAGATAAGAGAAGGGTCCATGAATGTAAAAGCTTTCGATGGTTCTCATAGGTCTACCATTGGTGAAATCAGTCTTTGTCTGCAAATGGGACCTACATGGTTCGAGGTTAAATTTCTAGTGATAGATATATCGGCGTCCTACAACCTGTTATTGGGACGTCCATGGATACATGTCGTTGGGGTCGTGGCATCAACATTGCATCAGGCAGTGAAATTCGGATGGAACCACCAGGAAGTAATCATCCATGGAGATGGAAGAAACCCTATCTATAGTCGTTAGACCATCCCGGTGGTTGAAGGTAGAAGAAGGATGGGTGGAGAAACCTATCACCACATCGAGCGGGTTAACGCAATAGACAAGGATAAGTGGTGGGATAGTAAGATCGAGAGCATATTGAACTGGAGCGGGTACGAGCCTGGCAAAGGACTCGGCAAGAATCTTCAAGGAATCTCCTAGCCAATACGGCTCAAGCACCATGGCACCACTTTTGGTCTAGGATACAAATACACCTGGCAAGAATACAAAAACTGGTCGCCACCATGGTGCGGTCCTTACTACCCATTAGAATAGCCCATACCGCATCTGGAGCAGACCTTCCAGCAAGCTGACATCATATGGGGGTCAGAAGAAGAAGAAGCATTGGAAACCTTGAAGGATCTATTCCTGGAAGAAGAAGACATGTACTATTGTGTTATTGTCGAGGAGGAGGAAGAGGAAGGCCCTTCCATCCAGGCCGTGAGCAAAATGTCATTCCTTAATAATTGGACTGTCAGAACATCCAGGACCCGACGAGTTTCGGGGTAGCAAGGCTGAACAAGCATTATTTATTTTATTTTTTATAATGATTCCTTTTTTGCATTTCTGCTTTTCAATAAAATCTCTAATGTTCCCAAAACACTCGTTTAAATTATCAAAAACTGCTTTTATGTTTCAATGAATCAGTATTTATTTATTATCATTTTTCTCTCATTACTTTTATCTATACAACATTACTATTTCTTGTCTTGATGAACTAATGACAGTGACATGCAATGACACAACGCAATAAAAGGACAGTGATTCAAAAGAAGAGGATGTCATACCCGATGAAATTGTCAGAGAAATTGAGGATTTTGAGAACAAACCCAAGTCTAATTTGGACGGGACTGAGGTAGTCAACCTGGGAGATTCAGAAACTGTCAAAGAAACTCACATCAGCATCCACTTGTCACCATCAGAGAGAGAAGAATACACACAATTCTTGAAAGAGTATGAAGACATATTTGCATGGTCATACGACGACATGAATGGTCAAAGCATCTCCATTGTGGCTCACAAGTTGCCAACCAATCCAATGTGCCCGCCGGTAAAGCAGAAGCTCAGAAAGTTCCAGCCTGACATGAGTCTGAAAATCAAAGAGGAGGTTACCAAGCAAATCAACGCCAAGGTCCTCAGGGTGGTTGAATACCCAATATGGTTAGCCAACATCGTGCCAGTCCTGAAGAAAGATGGAAAGGTTAGGGTTTGTGTCGACTACCGGGATCTCAACCGGACCAATCCAAAGGATGATTTCCCTCTTCCAAACATACACATCCTGATCAACAATTGCGCCAAGCATGAACTTCAGTCATTCATGGATTTCTTTTCTAGTTACCATCAGATTTGGATGGACGAGGAAGACGCTGAGAAAACATCTTTCATTACGCCGTGGGGAGTATACTGTTATAAGATGATGCCATTCGGCCTAAAGAATGCAGGGGCCACTTATATGAGAGTTGTGATGACCCAAAAGGTCATCCTAAGTAATTCCAGCTAAATCTGTGTTCCGAGGCCCTGAAAGCCTCTGTTAATCTCACCTCGATATGTGTGCGCAGTCCGGGCATGTAGCCAGGAAGCTTCTATGTGAAAATTTGATAAAACTGGAATTTTTTTAATTGAATAAAGTTGACTTTGGTCAACATTTTTGGTAAACGGACCCGGACCCGGACCCGTGATTTGACGGTCCCGGAGGGTCCGTAGGAAAATATGGGACTTGGGCGTGCACCCGGAATCGAATTCCGAGGTCCCAAGCCCGAGAAAGGAATTTTTAAAGAAATTTGTTTTCTGAAAATGATAAAGGATTTTGAAAATGAATAATTATGTGGAAACTGTGTTACTGGACCCATATTATGGTTTTGGAGCCCGGAACAGGTTTATTACATGTTATGTTACTTATTTGTGAAATTTGGTGTAAAACGGACTTGAAATGACGTGATTCGGATTAAAATCGGAATAATTAAGCATTATGAAGTTTTAAGAAATTTCTATGAGTTTTGAGGTTTAATTCGTTGATTTTGATGATATTTTGATGATTTAAAAGCTTGAATAAGTCTGTAGGATGTTTTGGGAGTCGTGTGTGTTTTTGGTTTTGAGACCCGAGGGCTCGGGTGAGTTTCGGGTAGCTAACGGGATGTGAAATGAATGAAAAATCTGGTGTTTTTGATAATTTGTTGGTGTCTAGTGTAATACCCTTCGCGAACGCGAAGGGTAATTATTGTGGTCTGGAATTTTACTCTACGCAAACGCGTCGAGGAAGACGCGAACGCGGAGCACTGGACAGTGCTTCTACGCGAACGCGTCCCCAGAGGTGCAAACGCGTAGTGTTAGGCTGGGGTCAGGGGGCTGGGTAGTTTGTTCTTCGTGAACGCGGAAGGTTAGGGAGTCAGACCTTCACGAACGCGACCCTAGCTCCGCGAAGGCGTAGGTCCCAGCAGCTAACCCTTCGCGAACGCAACCAGGGGCCCGCGAACGCGAAGGGTAATTTTGCCCAGTTATTAAAAATACCCCAAAACAGAATACCATACGGGAATATCACATTTTCAGCCTTCTTCTTCTCCTCCCACCCCCATTGACGATCCTCAAGCTAATTTCCCTCCATAAACACTTGGGTAAGTGATTCTAACACTAATTTCTTCCATTTTCCATCCATAATCACTAGAAGTCTATGCCTAAAATCATAAAATCAAGTAGAAATTAGGGGTTTTGGGTAGAGTTAGGTTTTTGGGAATTTTGGGTAATTCAACCTCAATTTGGGGTCGGATTTCAGAACAACTCGTGGGGTTATGGGTGATTGGGTTTTGGTCCGAACCTCGAGTTTAAACCAAGCGGGCCCGGGGTCGAATTTCGGTAATTTTGGAAGAATGCTAGAAATTGAATATCTAGGCTATGGGATTGTGTTATCAATCTTTATTGATATTATTGAATTAATTATGCCTAGATATCGTTGTTTCGGAGTCGAATTATAAAGGAAAGACGGTCATAGAGGGTTGATTGATATACTTTGGACCGAGGTAAGTGTCTTGCCTAACTTTGGTGAGGGAATAGGTGTTATTTTCTAGCTGCTAAGTGATTACCATGTTCATTGCATAGCTGAGGTGACGAGTACCTATGCAATGTGTGTCAAGCATGCCCGTGAGTCTATTTTGATAGAAATTGCAGTATTTCTTCCATGTTTAGCATATTATGAGATTGTCTTTACTTGGTAATTTATTCTTGATTGAAAGTATTGGCTGTTGAGCTTGAGAAGTGTTGATACGAATGATAATCCAAGTGTAGAGTATGCGATTGAGGTGATTGGTTATAGCTGAGACCCTTGCCGGGCATTTATTGAGTTATTAATTGATTTTTTCCCTTTGTCGGGTGGTTTGAACTATCTATTTCCGCTATGTTGTACTTCTTGCCATTATATCTGTTATTGTTTGGTGAGGAAGAGTGTAAAGCACGAAGGGTGATG
>ML257830.1:4086-35831 GCA_005239495.1 Nicotiana undulata | reverse complement strand
TACGAAGCTTACCCGAGTAGCAATGGAGGAAAAGTAGACTCAAGTCTCGAAAATGGAGGTTGGAGATGGAGGAGAGGCTGAATTTTGAAGAATTCCCATAATGAAGTCTGTTTTGGAAATAATAAAATAGCTGGGCAAAATTAGCCTATGCGATCGCGGAGGCAGGAATGCGATCGCATAGAGGAGTGACTGACAAGCTCTGCGATCGCGGGTCTATGTATGCGATCGCACTGAGTATTTTTCCTCCAGCTGCCCTTACCCACTTAATACACTATGCGATCGCGGAGTATGCTATGCGATCGCATAGTGCAACAGACTACCCCCAGGCACGAAGCTTATGCGATCGCGGACAACTCTATGCGATCGCAGTGAACAACTACCCAACCCCCACCCAGGTACACTGCCCCTCTATGCGATCGCGGATGGGGTGATGCGATCGCATAGAGCAATCTGACCACCCCTCCCCTTAAGCCTATGCGATCGCAGGGCTTCGTGTGCGATCGCACTGAAGCCCGCACCAGACACCAGAAAACTGAGCCTACACCAGATTTTCTAACTTGAAACCATCCCGTTAGCCACCCGAAACTCACCCGAGCCCTCGGGTCTCAAAACCAAAAACACACACGTCTCCCAATACATCCTACGGACTTGTTCAAGCTTTTAAATCATCAAAATATCATCAAAAACACGGAATTAAACCTCAAAACTCTTAGAATTTTCTTAAATTTCTAATTTCCCATTTTTAATCCGAATCGCGTCATTTCAAGTCCGTTTTACACCAAATTTCACAGATAAGTCACATAACATATAATAAACCTGTTCCGCGCTCCAGAACCATAATACGGGCCCGACAACACGGTTTTCACATAATTATTCATTTTCAAAATCCTTTATTATTTTCAGAAAAATAATTTTCTTTTAAAATTCATTTCTCGGGCTTGGGGCCTCGGAATTATGTTCCGGGCATATGCCCAAGTCCCATATTTTCCTACGGACCCTCCGGGACCGTCGAATCACGGGTCCGGGTCCGTTTACCAGAAATGTTGACCAAAGTCAACTATATTCATTTATTAATTATCAAAACTCATTTTTATCCAATTTTCACATAATAGCTTCCCGACTACACGTCCGGGCTGCGCACGCATATCGAGGTGAGACTAACGGAGGCTCTCGGAGCCTCGGAACACAGATATAGCTTAAATTACGTAAGATGACCTTTTGGGTCATCACAGTTATAATAAAAGCCAAAGAAAGGACAAAGGATCTGTTTAAAATGGTATTGAGTTTATTCATACATTGTGAACAAAAAGAAATACAAGAGTTTTTAAAATTGAGAAGCTATCAAATATTATTACAAGAGAAATCACATGTCATCGCAATGTCAACGAAGTTTATATTAGAAAATAGGTATAGAAAATTATATTAATGTCTGGAGTGATCTCTGGATAGACACCGGGACGACATTGAGATCTCTACTTACAGGTCCACTACCTAAATCCGCTATTGCCCACATTGTCTCTACTTTTCTCATCAATAAACAATGGGTTTGGGATAATTTTTATTTTGAATTAACAATTGAATTAGAATTTCTCATTAACAACAAATACATTTCACTGTATGGACAACATCTTGATCAAATTTTAGGGGGCTTACCCAATAATGGTCACTTTACTGTACAAAGTACTGGATAATAGTGGCTCTTCTCGTGATCACAACTGGAATGAGTTTAATTGGGTATGGAAGCCTCCAGTGCCACCAAAAATAAGATTTTTCTTATGGTTAGTTAATCATAACAAATTACCCACTTTAAAATTCCTAAATCACATAGGCATCTCTACAAATTCTAATTGTCCCTTTTGCCCCAACAGTGAAGAAATCATTAGTCATCTTCTTCTTCACTGTTTTTCAGCTCAATACTTCTGGAATATTATAGGGTTACATCACTTTACCTCAAACGTTACAACAAATTGTGCACCATTCGTTTGGTTACATAAGCTTATTAATTATAAAGAAGCTCACTTTCCTCATAATATAAATGCACGAACTGTTATCGCATTTAGCATTTGGCATCTTTGGAAAGTACGTAGCAAGAACCTGTATGAACATAGTTCTCAAAATACCTGCTTTCACATTATCCTAAACCTCGCTATAGAATATACTTATATGGTTGTCTCCAAACACTTGAAAACCCCAAGAGTTCCGATACATCTACGATGGACTCCTCCGAGAACAAATTATTATAAACTCAATACGGATGGAGCAACTCCATCGTTATCAAACGTAGATGGAATTGGAGGGGTAATCAGGGACAATATGGGCAATTGGATAGTCGGATTCGCTGGCTCTCTTGCTCATATGGATAGTATAACATCTGAATTGTGAGCCTTTCTTTAAGGCTTAAGTATTGCTCACCAACTCCAATTGTTACCACTAGAAGTGGAAGTAGATGCAACAGAGGTAATCTCACTTATGGCTAGTAATAACTCAAAGTTTTCTAATTTAATTTTCGACTGCAGGTATCTCTTCCGCCAGCTCCATGATCCAGTAATTATGCATGCGTACATGGAACAGAATGGCGTAGCGGACTATCTTGCAAAGTTAGGAAGCAATATGCCCGTTGTTGGCATGTTTCACCGTTTTGTTTCACCTCCATCTTTTGTGTCAACCCAGGTAGTAGCAGACCAGAGGGGTGTTCCATCACATCGTTTGGTATCTATCTCAGCAATACAAAATCAAACGGCACAAACCAGCAACTTACGTTTTGATAATATTTTTATACCTATGGAGTCAGCTACAAATGGTTTTGGGAACTCAAATGGCACAACAGTTGTCTCCAACAATATAGAGGATCGTCAGTGTGAACATCCTAGGGACGAGACCTCGTGTAGCTATAATGTAATACTTAGTATAAATAACACTAGTTCGAGTAATACAGTTCCTGTACGCATGAATTAACCATATATATAAAGTTATCTTTCTCACCAAAAAAAAAAAGAGCAACTAATGGAGTTAGAATACCATTAAGGTAGTTTGATTATTGGTATAAGGCTACTAATCCTAGGATAGAATTTGGGATTATATTTGTTTCATGTTAGGTTATGAAAATTAGCTAATAGTAGTATAATTTCTTTTATAAAAAATGATGAAATTAGCCATCCCACATAAGAGGTGAGATAACTAATCCTATGGAATATTCCAGTTAGGGGTGTTCATAAAACTCCGAAAAATCGAACCAAACCGACCAAAAAAGCTGATTGAATTATAAAACCCGATCAAATTTGATTTGGTTTTGGTTTTAATAAAAAAATAACTGAAAACCTCCAAACCAAACCGACTGTAGAAATAACTATTTAAATTTATTATTACACCTATATATATGTATATTTTTATATAAAATTTCTATGGTACATAGTAGTCGTATATTTTTAGTCTAGTTTTTTGCTATTATAATAATATAATTCTTTGCCTTTACATTCTAGTTTGGTTGGTAGTTTTCTTTTGCTAAGAACAAGAATTTATTTGATGTTAAAAATAATTGGTTTTTAATTGAGTACTTAAATTATTTATCACTATTTGATTCAATTATCATCAATATATCTTGGTAAATGATAGATTTCTCAAAGAGCGATTGATTTGATAGTGTTACGTTGAAAATGTCGTCTTCGGAATATATATTTGGTAGTGTATGTCTCATACTTAAGAAAAAAATTGATAAAAAAATCGAAAAAAACGAAAAACCAACCAAACGATAAAAACCGACTTAATTGGTTTGGTTTGGTTCAATATTTAAAGAACCGACTTACTGATTTGATTTCTTTTTAAGGAAAAATCGATCCAAACCAGACGATGATCACCCTGATCCCAGTTAGTGGAATATCATTGCCTGTCCTGCAGTGAACAGAACGACCCTTACAACATTATATGTTCTAGCCTTCTTGTCCAATGTAATGTTAAATGTTATTGTGCTACGTATGACTGTTTGGTTGAGAAATAGGAAAAAACACCATTAGGAGTTGTGCTTTTTTATTTCTATAATATCAGATAAAAATATATAATTTAGGTTTTTTTTTTTGGGCGATCAGCAAACAATGTTTGTTTGAGGATTTGTAATGTTTCTATTTGGTAATTACTGACATTTTAAAAAAAAAACATTTTTTTTTGCCAAACACGTCAAATATCCAATTCTTTTTTTTCTTTTGTAAAAGGGGTTTTAGCTTTCCAAAAGCTTGGCCATACATATAAAAATTGTAATTATCACTTGTGAGATTTTTTAAGCTTGGATATATAATGTTTATTTTATTACAACAGCACTATAGTTTAACTTAGTAGAATAGTTTACTTATCATTTATTTTAAGTTAATAAATGTTATTAAATGGAATAGTCTTATATGTAAGCTGACATTACCTATATATATGTACTCCAATTAATATGCGTCTAAGAATAGTAATACGTATGATTGGCCGGATATTCTAAACTTAAATAGAAAGTAGAAAAAAGAGAAGGAAATCCTCACATGGTTTCCAAGAGAAGGCAGGACTGTGAGAGTGGAATTTGGTTGAAATTCAACCGCCTCATTCTCAACACATTTCTCCTATAAATAAAAACTTAGTGATTCTAAAGATTTGAGATATTTTCTCTTACTTATCGCATTGTATAATCTGTTGACAACGCAAGCGATTTATCAACACGAGGCGATTGTGATTCAGCTCGCTCCCGTGATCGATCCTTTTCTCTGGTAAGGGCCGAGGAGATTATGATTTAGCTTTGGTCTTGTTATTGTTTCTAGGGTTTACGATCGTGCTAAAATTCTTCAACATTGAATTGAATTGCCTGAAAAAAAAAATATTAAATCGGAATTACGCGATATGTGTCGATTTCCTTATTTACACTAGGTCATTTACTACAGTGCGGGCGGTAGGAATATTTATGTTTGAGAATGCCTGCTGAAAACTTTTGCAAAAAAGTTTTTAAAAAAAAAAGAAAAGAAAAAAGAATGCCTGTGGTTCTAGGTCATTTTGTATATACCAATCTGTATATGCGAAGTTGTACATTGATTGATGTTTTTTTTGTTTATCATTGAAAGTTTAATTATATTTCTTAGTGATTATTAATTGGGAATTAGGGTAGAAGGCTAATAGGTAGTCGAGTATTCTTTCATGTCTGTATTATCACTATTATTTCCGCTCTTTCTTATACTTAGATTTTTAGTATTACTGGTTATTTCTTTTGCTTCAGTTACCTTAATTTCTTTTCCATTACTGAGTCTGTTACTGTATTTTTTACTGAGCCGAAGGTTTATCGGAACAACTTCTCTACCTTCACTAGTAAGGTAGTGTAAGCTCTGCGTACACATTACGCTCGCCAGACTCCGCTTGGAATTACAATGCTCCACTTGGAATTACAATGGGTTTGTTGTTGTTGATTATTAATTGGGAAGTTGCTACTTGTTCCTGTCGCATTTCCCTACGGAATTTCTCAACGAGAGCACCACCACAGTTTTTTTGGGACGGAGTTGTAGTAGTTGTAGTTGTTGTTCAAGAAGTATAACTGCCCACTCTTGCTGTCTACATAAATACGTGGCTACCTCATTGATGATATTTTTATTCGTTGTATCATTTAAATTTGAATTGGTGTTGTTTTGTGTAATTGATTATTAATTGGTGTGAGGTTGGATGTTTCCTTACGAATGCCTTGTTATATGGTTTACTGTTGTGATTATGTGTGGTTTTCAATGACTCATATTCAGGTGGCAATAAAATACATGCTTCTAAGATGGCAATGAGCCAGATGAAGATTATTGAGTTGGAGGAAGGATGGGAGTTTATGCAGAAGGGAGTCACAAAGTTGAAGAAAATTTTAGAAGGACAACAAGATTCTTTCAACTCCGAAGAGTACATGATGCTCTACACAACTATATATAACATGTGTACACAGAAGCCCCCACATGATTACTCACAACAGCTGTATGAGAAGTACAAGGAAGCTTTTGAAGAATACATCAATTCTACTGTAAGAAGCGTTAACCTTGTCTTCTATGATAATTGGGTATTGAAAAGAGTCCAGGCAAGATGATTAAAAATAGTAGTTATTCACCCAACCCAACCCACTAAAAATGGGTTGGATAACTGACTTTTTTAAATCGGGTCGAATATGGATAATTACTCATATTATCCATTAGAAAAATGAGTAACAAAATGGGTAATCAATGAGTAAAATATGGATAGTACAATTATTGAAAAATTATTTCAGTAATGTTCTTCTGTTGCAAGGGGCAGCAAATTCATATTAGAGCTTGAGGCTAATGTGAAGTCATGAATGCATAATATGGTTACTCATTTTATCCGCCGATTAACCCGTTTATTACCCGTGTTAAATATGGGTCGGGTCAGATAATTTATCCGTTTTTTCTATAACCCGTTTCGACCCGAACCATATCCATCCCGCCCCGCCCGTTTGCCACTCCTAGCTGATGGTTACCTTTGTGTTGGGCAAACATATTTACTTTTCATGCAATTAGCAGGCTTTTTGGCGGAGTTGTACTTTCAATAGTCAGTATAACTGACATAGAGGATGTTTGGATTGGCTTTTAAAAAGTAGCTTGTAAGCTAAAATTTGGTTTATTTTTGTACTTTTCATGGCTCAACGTAAGTGCTTTTAAGCACTTATCATTGCCAAACACTACAAAAACTAAAAAGTGCTTAAAAGCCAATAAGCACTTAAACTAAGCCAATCCAAACAACCTTATGATTGAGAACATTAAGTTGATTAGACCCTGAAATCCTAGTTAACAACACTTTATTTTAATTTGAAAATTATTAGGTTGTGCCCTCTTTAAGAGAGAGGCACGATGAGTTTATGTTGAGGGAGTTTGTGAAAAGATGGGCGAATCATAAACTTATGGTCAGGTGGCTCTCACGGTTCTTCTATTATCTCGACCGGTATTTTATTGCCCGAAGGTCTCTACCTGCACTTAACGAAGTTGGTCTGACGTGCTTCCGCGATCTGGTATGTTTCTCGCATCTCCTATTTCATTATTGGCAACATTATTATTCTTGTTCCTTTGGGGATAAGCTTTATCCATACCTTTGTTGTGTGGTCAGCTTATTTCTGTCTTTTGTTGACAATAGGTTTATCAGGAGTTGAACAGTAAAGCTAGAGATGCAATTATTGTGTTGGCAAGTATCATATCCTTTTATTTTGTTTTTGGTTTCTTCTCTCTTCCATTTGACCCCGTGTCTTACGATATTATTTGCTTGTTATGAGGGTCTGATTAAGAGTCCTATTGAATTAGATTGATCAAGAACGTGAGGGTGAGCAGATTGACAGGGCTTTACTGAAGAACGTGCTTGATATATTTGTTGGAATTGGAATGGGGCAAATGGAGTATTACGAAAATGACTTTGAAGATGCAATGCTTAAAGATACCGCAGCTTATTATTCTCGGAAAGCTTCAAGTTGGATCGTGGAAGATTCTTGTCCAGATTATATGTTGAAGGTACAGTTTATTGTTACAAATTTCTTGAGTTCGTAAATGGTTTGGTAATTGTTTTAAGTTTTCAGAGTAAATTGTGAAAGTGCTTTGCTAACACAGGCGGAGGAGTGCTTGAAGAAAGAGAAGGATAGAGTGTCTCATTATCTCCACGTTAGTAGTGAGGCAAAACTTTTGGAGGTCAGCCTTTGAATTTACTTAAAGACTTGCACTTCTTATTTATGTCATTGCTTTAAAGTATCTGCCTCATATATACTTGACTTAGAATGCTGAAAATTCAGACTTATAATGCTGAAAATTCAGACTTTCTACATGTTGAAAATCTTCCTTTTGTTGGATTTGTATTCAATGCTGAGACCAAACTTATGCTGCAGAAAGTGCAAAATGAATTATTGGTTGTATATACCAGTCAGTTACTTGAGAAGGAGCATTCTGGATGCCGAGCTTTGCTTAGAGATGATAAGGTACTGCTTCCTTGTTTTTCTTACTTTTAGTTTCTGGTAGTTTCAATGTATTTTACATGTTATTTGATGCTGCTCTCTTTTGCCCTTACTTCTCCACTGCCTTTTTTATTTTATTCTTAGGTAGAGGATTTATCTCGAATGTATAGGCTATTCCACAGAATTCCTAAGGGATTGGAACCTGTTGCAAATATGTTTAAACAGGTATTTTTTCTTTGCCAATTAACGTCCGACAAAAGGAGATATTTATTTAGTTTTGTAATTATGCCTAAGCATTTGCTAACAGTACTTATTTTACAGCATGTCACTTCTGAAGGCATGGTGTTGGTGCAACAGGCTGAAGATACGGCAAGTAACAAGGTGAATTGTGCATGTTCCTGATTCATATTTTTATGAGTTCACACCTAAGAATGATGATTTTCTGTTAATTGTAAGCGAGTCTAAAGTCATGTTCAACTGTTAATAGGGGAAACACAGTGAGGGGAGGGGGGCATTGCATGAGACACCATTTAGAGAACAATTTTTTTTTAACTGGAGTTGAAAGCATTTGTAAAAATAAAATACATATATATGAAGTTTCTTTGCGGCCTTGTTGTCCTATGGTTTCAAGAAATTTTTTGTTCCTGATAATAATTTATTAGCGTTTCCATTTGAGCGTTTCCATTTGAGGTGCTGATATGTGTGTTCTTCAACAGGCTGAAAGTTCGGGCTCAGGCTCAGGGGAGCAGGTAGAACCATATTCCCATAATTTTGATTTCACTTTTATGTATTCGTAAGTATCCACTTAATCGTGGACTCATCCCTTTTCTCAGGTCTTCGTTAGGAAGTTGATTGAGCTCCACGACAAGTATATGACTTATGTTACAGAGTGTTTTACTAATAACTCTCTTTTTCATAAGGTATGTTCAATTGTTACTGCGGATCTCTTTTACTTTGAGTTATTTGTCAAAGTTTCTGATGTCTAAAGTTTAACATAAACAGGCTCTGAAGGAGGCATTTGAGGTCTTCTGTAACAAGATTGTGTCAGGTTGTTCAAGTGCAGAGCACCTTGCTTCTTACTGTGATAATATTCTTAAGAAAGGTGGGAGTGAAAAGCTCAGTGATGACGGTATTGAGGAGACATTAGATAAGGTATAGTGTGAACTGTAAATCACTCTTCAATTCCTGGAAAGTCCATCTTTCTGCAAATGATACCATAATAAATAATGGTTTCAATTTTTGTAGGTGGTGAAGCTTCTCGCATACATCAGTGACAAAGACCTATTTGCGGAGTTCTACAGGTGGTGTAGACAGTCCAATTTCTTGATATAATAACCTTAGTTAGGTTGAATCTTCATTTACCTTTTGGAATGTCCATTGTCTTCGTGCAACAGGAAGAAACTTTCTCGTCGATTGCTCTTTGATAAAAGTGCCAATGATGACCATGAAAGGCTTATCTTAACGAAGCTGAAGCAGCAGTGTGGTGGACAGTTTACCTCTAAGATGGAGGGAATGGTGAGGAACACAATATCTTTTCATAGTTTATCCTTCCCCCATTCAAATATCTTATTAAAGCTTGTGGTTGGGAACTTGCAAACAGGTGACAGACTTGACATTGGCTAGGGAAAATCAGAGCCACTTTCAGGAATATCTCAGCAACAACCCTGCAGCAAGTCCTGGAATTGATTTAACTGTCACAGTTCTTACAACTGGATTCTGGCCTAGTTATAAATCTTCTGATTTGAGTCTCCCAGTGGAAATGGTGAGAGCTGCTTTTCTTGATAATTTGAAAATTCACTTTCTGTTTTGCCGATTTGAGGTTTTCTTCTGAATTAATGAATGACATACCTTTGTTTTGCCATTTGCCTCAGGTAAAGTGTGTGGAAGTCTTCAAGGAATTCTATCAGACGAAAACAAAACACAGGAAATTGACATGGATTTATTCATTGGGTACATGTAACATAAACGGGAAGTTTGCGCCTAAAACCATCGAACTGATTGTGGGAACTTATCAGGTGGCTACCCTTTCTAATGATTCCATTGCAATATCCCTGTTGGTTACAATACAGTTTTTTGGATTTATGATTGCCTCTTTTCAGGCTGCTGCTCTGTTACTGTTTAATGCTTCAGATAGATTGAGTTACTCAGAAATCAAGAGTCAATTAAATTTGGCGGATGATGACTTGGTCAGATTGCTTCATTCCCTTTCATGTGCCAAGTATAAAATTCTGACTAAGGAGCCTAGCAATAGAACTGTCTCACCATCTGATCATTTTGAGTTCAACTCCAAGTTCACTGACAGGATGAGGAGGATTAGGGTATAAATATTGTTTAGAACTTTGTACTTTTCAATGATGCTTCCTTCATAAACGCATTAATGGCATGAAAATTTGTACCGGCCAGGTCCCATTGCCTCCTGCGGATGAAAGGAAAAAGGTGGTTGAGGATGTGGACAAAGACAGACGTTATGCAATTGATGCATGTATCGTGCGCATTATGAAGAGTCGGAAGGTTCTTCCTCATCAACAGCTAGTGTTGGAGTGTGTTGAGCAGTTGAGTCGAATGTTTAAGGTATGCACGACTTCTTTCAACCATTTGAATTTTTTAGAATGAAACAAATCACTTTGCAAGGTCTATATGATTTGCATGCCCCAATAGTGACCATGGCGTTCAATTGATACCGGAGGGGACTATTTATGTCACTGCAGCGGACCTTTTGTTTTCCAGCTTGCCAATAAACAAATTGAAGGGTATCATCTTCTAGGAACGTAGCGACAGATAGGATCATGGTGTTGAAAGTATTCTTAAGAATTTAAGATGGGTAGTACCATTTAATTTCTCTTATATTTTTTTTTTGTAGGTTCTCTTTTTTCGGTATACAGCTTGTATTCTTTAAAATTTAAGATTGGGTATCACCAACTGTTTTATTAAATTATTTACCGTATAAAAAAAAGAATTTAAATATGTGGGATAGTGTTGGTAAAATAGTTAAAGGGCTACCTTAAGATTTTTAAATATATGGAATACCGTTGGTAAATTAGTAGGAGGATCTCCCTTAGTTTTAGGTTTGTGATGCAGGTCTTGCTAGACTTAAGTGAAATTGTTGCTTCACTCACAAATTGTTCCCCAGTTCTGATTTCTTAGACATTATTATAGCACTGTGAAATAAATAATTTTTAGCTGAACTATCTTTCATTAATTTCAAATCCTTTAAATATGTTAATTATCCACTTCCCATTTAGTTCCTTAAATGGGTCAAATGACAGTTGCTTGTATAGATGGTTCTTTTTCTTCTTTCCTATCTTCTCCTATTCTTTTCATTTTCTTAACCAGTGAAACAACACTGAGAGATAAAACGAGGAGGCAGATCTCCCTTTTGCCTGTAGTTCCTTTTTTGGAATAGATACTGGCATTTGATACTCCCTTAAAGGGGAAAGTTAATTTGGTCATAGAAGAAGTGGCAACTTTTAAGTTAGAATAAGTTTGGAGTAATGATTTTAGTCTGCTTCATGAACTTGAGGATTCATAGTCTTGAAAAGCTAGAGTTTTCCTTACAAAATCAAAACTAGGAGAGATGCACATGGGACGAATATGGTTGCACCGTGTGCTTACAATGTTATGATCTTGTGTGCCATCCAACCCAAGAATCTCACATTCTGATTATTTATGGGCTCTATTTCCTTCAGCAAGTGTCTACTGCATCTTAAAACTTAGCTTTATCCTGAAGATTAGTTAGGGCTGCTGTTATAGAAACTGAGAATTTTATACTAATATCATAAATTTTGCATATTTGTGTAGCCTGATTTCAAAGCAATCAAAAAGCGAATTGAAGATCTTATCACTCGGGATTACTTGGAAAGAGACAAAGAGAACCCGAACTTGTTCAAGTACTTAGCCTGAAGCAATGCTGTGGTGCCTGGCTGAGATTTAAGTACTTAGCCTGAAGCAATGCTGTGGTGCCCGGCTGAGATTCTATTGTTCTTTCACATTGGATTTAAGTACAGCTGGTTTCCCATGTAATAGGAGTATAGTAGGAGACAAATCTTTTGACCTTGCCCCTCTAAGTAGGCAACTGTGCAGTATAGAACAAAATCTTATTTGAATTCCAAATTATATGTTCACTAGCTACAGCTATTGAACCCGAGTATCTCTTTTTAACCATTTTTACCTTGACATTGTTGAGCTGAGGCACTTGGTGAATCATTTCAAAGCTGTTATCATTTATGTTTTGTCCTTAAATAGCTTCTCTGATCATATATACAAATTAGGCTTAAGGTGACTAACTACGTATAACATCCATTTGTCCACATCATTTGTGAACCCTATTCAACTTTCATTTGTTTCATTTATTAATCATGTCTTGTCCTTACGTAGCTTCTCTCATCATATGTACTTCATCGAAGAACTAAGATTGTGAGGCGACTAACTACTTCTACCTTCCATTCAAAGCTTTCATTTAGTTTCATTTCTAAACCCTATTAAGTAGAGGGCAAACCTGGCTAGATGGTTAAAAATAATAGTTATCTACCCAACCCACTAAAAATGGGTTGGATAACTGACTTTTTAAAACCGGATTGAATGTGGATAATTACCCATATTATTCATTAGAAAAATGAGTAACCAAGTGGGTAACCAAAGGGTAAAATATGGATAATACAATTATTGAAAAATTATTTCAGTAATGTTCTTCTGTTGTAAGGGACAGCAAATTCATATTATAGCTTGAGGATAATGTGAAGTCATGAATGGATAATATGGTTATTATTTTATCCACCGGTTAACCCATTTATTACACATGTTAAATATGTGTCGGGTCGGATAATTTATCCATTTTTTCCATTATCCGTTTCGACCCGAACTATATCCGACCCGACATGCTTGTTTGCCACTCCTAGTAGAGGGGAATGTGTTTCACTTCTTGCTCCGAAAGGGCTACAAAGCCAATCAAAAACATTATTGCAGTCAGTCGGAGCAGTATGATCTTCTATAGTTCATTCTTTTGAGAGGAGAACTCTTCATTTCTAGAGAGACTTCTAGCATAGGAAAACCCTTAATCAAATAAAGAACAGCAGTCAAATAATCCAAACGGTCAAACAATTTGAAATGGCCAGCCAATAATTTGGATCCTGAAACAATCGACAAGGAATAGAATGTTTATCAAATTTTCCGGGAAAAAGAATGTAATATCTTTTACACATTGAGACCACCATGAATTTATTAAAACAGAACTTTATGCTGTTAAACAATGTCTTCTATAACAGCCGGTAACGGATTTACAGGAAAAGACCCATAAAGAAGAGTCTTAAGTTCTATGCATTGACAGTGCAAAACGTATTTACACAGTCAAATACTTATACTGTATATACAAGTACATCTTAAGATAAAAACATTATTTGGTAACTCGGTAAAAATGGTAAAATTTACCTACGCACTACTATAGCTACTCAAAGGTCAAGGTCAAAGTACACTGATGGCGGAAAATTTATTAACACTGTTAGTTATTATAACAAAGCCAAGTTGCTGCAGTCACTGCAGTTCTTCAACGACCTGTAAACATCAAATCCAATGAGTGAGACAGAGTATCAGGATATATATATAGACAGTAATGGTTAAAAAAAAAGCATGAGATTCTTACGTAGGCTTTTTTCCTTAAATTTCGAGAAACAAATTCCCCCGAGACAACTAACAAAGGCAGTGGAGTAATAGCCTTCTATGATGGACGCAACAACTGCATATCTCATCTTATGAGTGTCCCTATTAGCAGAAAGCTAACCTGCAAAAGAAAATTCTGATTTTTATAGACGGGAATAATCTTTTTGCAGCTGCGTACATAAAAAAATTTAATGATTCTTCAACATGCGGGTAGAAAGTGTATACCGCCGAGTCCCCTCAATGTCAATAACTCATCAATCAACTCAAATCAGTATACTGGTCAATAATTCTTTTGTGCTGTCGTGGAAGTGTTTTCTCCGAAATTTTCCCTTCTATAAGTTGAAAACTAACAAGCCATTTCCGTTGCAGACGTATCTGTAGTTGGAAGCAAGGGAAAAAACGTGATAGAGATGAGCTATTGACTCCAAGAACACCTAAACTACTTGAGATATGGGGAAAATGCAATACTCATGATCATTTTTTACCTTCATTCTCGGAAAGGCAAGTCAGCTGGATCAGTAACAACGAGCCATTTGCAATGTTATGAATTTATGACAGCAACACCAAGTTCCTTATTTCAATCAGATCGTGACTGTGTCTGTATGGGAACATCTTACCATTTGCAGTATGTAGCTATGTACAGATTTACAAGGGCATTAAGAGTGGAGTTCTTAACTTGATAGGTATTATAGCATCCCTCGACCAAGAGATACTCTTTCTGACTTTTCCTCAATTGACAGCAGACGGAGGAACAGGTTTAGGAGTCCGTCCCATGGAATCACATGGTTTCAGACATAAGTTAAATTTCACCGGCTGATAGCTTCCATGGCAACCCGGACTAGGCGCAATAAGCCATCAACATCCTGGAAGTTGAAATCGAGGGCCTTCTTTACAGATAATGCAGGCTCTTTACACTGTGTATCGCTGAGTCCAGGATAAGCAGCTGCAAAAGCAACACGTGACTTCCTGGAGGCGTCCATTGCTAAGGTAACTTCCTGTGCCTGTAAATCAATCAAAACTAAGATACTGGAAAAAGGAACATGGCCAGATCAAAGTAAACATCCAGAACATGACTTCTCGAGTAAATGGATACATGGAAAAGGGTTCGAGTTATGCAGAGATAAACATTTTTGTGATTATGCCCTTTACCCAAAAAACCTGGTGAATGACAACTAAGAAAAATAGAAAATCAGGTTCAACGCCAGTTCTGTTGGCAAAATTGCAGATAGAGTATGGTAATATGCCCTGCTTGAGGCAATTGTTCAGGAGAATAACGAGTTAGACAACACCGAAATAGTTATTTAATTTATCTGGTCTGATGCTTCTTATGTTCGATTAGTGATATCATCCACTAAATTAAATTATACGAACAACAGAGTTGGACAATATTAAATAGTTCTTTACTTTATATGGTCTGATGCTTCTCTCCGTTGAAAATATGTTTGATTAATTATCTCATCCACTCAAGTAGACGGAGCTGAAATTTACTGATACTTACAAAGTTAAGTAGCCTCGTGAAGGTAGCACGGTTTCTTGCTGAGACAACATGAGTTCCAGCAACTTGGGGAGAAGCAACACCTTTCGCTAAAGCAGCCTTGTCTACCGTTGTTGGATTGTTCAAATTGTCAACATCCGAGGCAGAAGAGGAAGGGGACTCACCTATGTTAATAAGGAACCCAGTAAGTATAACCATTCAAAAGAAGTCCAATCCGCTAAGAAGAAAGTCCAAGACATTTCATCAGTACTAATAAGATATAGCTGTTTTGCATAAAGTAAAAGAAAGAAAAACCTTCTTTCTTTTTTTTGTACACTTGTTAAACTTCTATTCCTGATAAAAGAAGAGTTAATGACTAATACTAAAATTTCAAGGAATCAATTTCAGTCCAACTATCAAAACTTACTAATACCTAATAATGGATAATTCTTGAATAAAATCCATTGAAGCTTTGATCATCAGAAATAAATATTATTTATGTGAATTGTTATTGATGATTTACGAATAATTTTATCGTTCTACAATGTTCTGCCAGCTTAATCATCCCACATTTTCATCTTTTCCATCAACACACCTATTTGTTCTTGGCATAAACGTAGATAAAATGGAATAACATTTTAACAGACATACTTCTATTTTGGCTAAAGCCAGTACATTGGCAAACTTCATAATCAATAATTTTTCAGTCTCCCCAGAATGTTATACAGAACTTTCTAGCGGTATTGACTCGTCAATTTCATAATATCTTCAACATTTCATAGATACAGCAAAGCATAAGCCTGTGAGTACACAGAAAATGGTTTTAGTGTAGTACAAACTAAATATTCTGAACATTTTCTTAATGAATATCCAGCAAAACCATGCCACTTTAGTAGCATCAAAGGTTAAACCAGAAGTCTAAAGAAGCGTGCCGGTCAAATTGGCACAATCTGAAATAAAATTGTATCATGATGTAAGATGTTTATTTTCAGGTGAATCTCTAGTAAAATTACCCGGAGGAAAAATTTGCAGGGCTGTTTGTAGTTCATTCCTATATCTGTTTGCATTGAAATGTGAGGAATAAATTACTCGCATGTACGCGACCTCCAAGCATTTATAGGCTAGTGCGACAGCAGCCATGTCTTTCAGTTTCTCATATTCATGGGCAACAAACCTATAAAAATAACAAGAATAAATCCCAGAATTAGCATTACTTGGTATTAGGAACTTCTGAGGTACTTCAAGATCTCATTGGCATTATAAACTGATCTCTACAATATAAATGACTCTTACCATTATACATTATGAGAATAGAAATAAGATGTTTGAAAAGTGCATCCGATGAAAGAAGTTTTTCTTATATACCACAAAGTGGTATTATGTAATCCCAAGTGTGTTTTTCTGTGATCAGGTAAGATTTTTATTAATTAAAAAGGTAGCAAGAAAACTGTTGGCACAAAACAATCCCCAGATATTAACAAAACATTTCCTAATTTGCAGTACTTTTAACAAACTCCAGATCTTTGATCAATCCCGCATGCTAAAAAGGAAACATAGTACTGGGTAGGGTCCCCATAAAGTTCTTGATAATGAATGAAGAATGTAAAAGAACAGCAAGTCGAATTTAAGCTTCATTCTACAAGCAAGGGTTCTTGTTTCTTAAGCAAGTCATTCTTGAGAACATTTATACTCTCCTTTACTGTATCTGTTAGTGAGCATATTGTCATGACTAGTTCATCAAGAAACAGCTTAGATATCTCAGATCCTGCACTTCCGTGTGGTAAAAAAGTAACATCTATTCACGAATTTGTGCAATCAGGTCACAATGTATGAATAGATGCAAAGACTAGACAACTCACTCGCACAGTTTTGCAGTGCTGCTATAAATTTGCCTTGACTGGTTCGCTTCACTGTGCTTGGCGCTGTCGTTGCATGATTCTAGCAAGGATGCTCCATGGAGAAACTTTAGGGTTGCTTGAAAATAGAGACTTGTACTTTCACTTGACCCAGAATTCTGCAACAAGACGTCAAGTTATGCCAACAAAAATGAGTAAATAAATAAACAAATGAGAGCAAATGGTAAAGCTTATCAACTAGTTATAGGCCCTTCTTTTCTTTGGATTTTAAGGAAAATTATGTAAACCTTGAGGCGATCTGCCAGGTGTTTGAGGTTTGTGGCTTCTTTTATAGCATTTGCAGCAGCTTGACTTGTAGAATCCTTCCGAATAGGGCTGCGAGCATCCGGATCCCGGACCTTATGTGCAGGCGGAGTAGAGTGTCGCATACTACTAGTTATTCCAGGGCGGCTTTCAGATTTTTTACCCTGTCTTGAGGTATCCAACATCTCCCCTTCAAAAGTATCCACTGCTAACGAATTAGCCGCACCTTCCTTTTTGAATGCAGGAACTGGTTGTGAAAATGGAACTGGCTCATTTTGACCTCTTGTTGAAGGAGATGCTAAATGTGATCTTCCTCTCTCAAAAACTTCAGTTCGCTCAGTTTTGTCAGAAGCAAGCTTCCTGAACGATTTTCCATCATCTCGATCAGTTAGAGTGGCCTGCCTTTTATCCAGGCTGGATATAACATCTAACTTAACTTCTGCACCATCATGATCACCAAACTTCGGTTGAAGATCTCCTTTGACATTCTCATTCAACAATTTCCCAGCAGGATCTTTCTTAGAACCTTGTTGTAATCCATCAGAACCAGCACCAGCTTTATCCTCAAACTTGTTTCTTCCGGATGTCAATTTCCCCTCATCTAATTTTCGATCTAAAGATTCATTTGAGACGTCAGGATCCTTAGACCTATGTTTGCCAGAATCTCTGACAGTGCGATTCTTTTCTTTACGCTGAGACAACGAAACCATCTCATCCTTTGACGTAGACCCGTTATTATGAACCTGACTACTCTTCCTTCTTTCAGTGTCTAGGCCTTGGTCTGAGTTCTCTGTCCTTACATCAGTGTCCTGACGAGTAGCAAAATCAGAACCTGTGATCTTTGCTTTAATCATAGGACCTGATACATCAAGGACGTCTTTCTCCTGGTAAGCAAGTTCAGAGCACTCCAGACCATGATGCTTGCCATTGGAAGCTTCGTCTTTCTTTATCATCCCAGAACGATTGCTGCCCCTGTCATTTTCACCATAAGAAGACCTTCTTGGTGTAGAACGGGCATTCTTGCGATCGTCTTTTCTCTTGGGGTTCCTTTTAGTTGATGAAAACTTATCCGTGTTTGAAATCCTCAAAGGAGATGAAGATACTGATTCTACTGGTGAACCCTTCAGTTCTTGAAGACTAGCTCTGTTCTTACGTGAACCAGAAATTTTAGAAGAGCTTGAAGTTGCTGCAACAGAAGGCTGCAAAGCAGACAAATTCCTTTTTGAAGAATCTGCAGCATCTGCATTGCGCTGAGATAGAGTGCTATCTAGATCTTGTCCGACTCGCTCTTCCTTCTTACTACCTTTTCCATCAGTTCCTCCACTAGCTCTGCTTCTGCTGGAGTCTTTCCCCCCAGACCTGGAGATCCTTGCTTTCTTTTCTTTCCTGCAGTCGTTATCACATGTCTCTTCCACAATATCTCGGGGAGTTTGTGCCTCAGAATTCTGGTATTCGCTCTGTTTTCTCTTCTTAAGGGAGTCTTTACTATCACATTTATGGACTGAACCATCCAGAGTATGGTTTTCTGGATTTTTTGCTGAAGACAAGTTTTTCATTGACTCCGCCTTTGAGTTCTTGTATTTATATTTATCCCTGACCTTTTCTGATCCACTGTTCGACAAACCAGTGCTTGTGCTCTGTCCTGGTTTTGCCCCAATGCGGTCATCATCATAATGAACATCATCTCTCTTGAACTTTTTAGCTGTCGAACCATCCAAATCCGTCTCGCTAATGTTCCTCATCTTCGAATTTTTGAAACCTGCAAAAAAATAAAATTCATACAGAATAAAGAGAAGTTCCAGAAATTCAAGGTCATCAAGTTCAAAATATGACTGCTTCAGACAAAATACCCCCATCAGAATGATTCTCAAGTGATTTTCTCTTCTCTTTTTGTTTATGTCTCTGCTTCTCCGTGATTGAGCTATTTGGCAAGCCCACCAGTTCATGCCCATTTTCATCATCAGGAGAATTGGTAGTACCATTCGAGCTTCTACTATTTGGGGTCCCCTGATGGCTTCTTTTGACACAGTTTGAAGACAGTGAACCTTCTTTGGTTGCACTTGACACACCTTTTGGTCCATAGATTTTCTTCCCACCAGCATCAACAGCTTGTAAACCTACTTTTTGGTGGTCTTGGCTGGCATGCAAAGTATCAATAGAAGTTAGCCCCGAGAGTGCCCCACCAGGATACTCAAGCTGACTGTGTTGTTTGTCAGAAGCAGGGGCAGTAGCACCACCCATCGGCACCTGGTAAAGGGCTCTAAGAGCCTTCGTTGTTTCCTCTTCACTGATACCACAACGGTTCATTCCAGGCCTAGAACATGAAGAAAACTAATTAATGGTCAAACCTTCTTAAGTATCAGATATTTTATTCTCTTGTAACAATTAAGTATAAATATGATAATCTTTCGACCTAACATCTATGGCTACATGTCTTTGCCTTAAAAGTGAGTTCGTCTGAATAGAGAAGAATTTATTTATAGCAAGACAGAAAATCATGATAAAAGGACGAAAGCAAGGTTGAGAAAAAACTTACAGCCAGGTTTGCATTCTACAAACCCACTTCTTTGGGAGACTGTCAGGATTTGTGCCAAGTGGCAGTAGACGCCAAATCTGACACTTGTCACAACATACCCAATCTTCTTTAACTAAAGGAGCCGCTGCTCCTGGAGGTGCAGCAGGATTGGATCCACACACATTGTGAGGAGCCTCATTTGAAGCCAACCTAGGATGCTCAGTGGAAGCAAACGGCTTCTCAATTTTCCTACCATTAACACTTTCCTTCATTGAGCTATTATGTTCAAGTCTCTTCTTACTGATTGCATCAGAACACTTGAGCATTTCCTTTGAATGAATTTTCTCCAAACCAGTTTCGGCATCTTCTAGTTCGAGTTCTACATCACCAAAGAATTCTTTGTATTTATCCCTAGTTAGGTTCTTTTTCATGTCCTCTGAATCACTTTTGGATACGAGGATGTTGCTAGAAGAGGTTTTCTTACCCTTAGATGCTATGGAAGAATCAGCAACTAAACCATCTTTTACTACCTCTGTGCTTTGGGCATTATGACATCGTGTTCCTTTGGATTTCATTGTGTCTCCAGATGTGAACAGTTCCTTTTCAGGAGCCAGTCTCATTCCATCCTCATTTTTGGAGGAGCTTTTCTGACGGGATGACTGTTTGAGGGGACTAACTGCATCTGCATTTGGTGCATTCCTGTCTTTAGTCTGCCCAGCATTGGATGAATCGTCAGCTTCCTCCTCTTCATTGTTGTCTTCTTTCTTTATGTTTCCTGAACTGTGATTATTACAATATGTCCCTTTAATTTCCATACTTCTCCTAGATGAGGAAACCTTTCCACCAGACACTTCAAAAAAAATTGTGTCTGTTGCAGCGACAGGCAGCAAAGTTTTCTTGGATGCCCGCTCAAAGGATGCTTCTGTTGTTTTGCCCTTACTGGCTGACCTTGAACTGTCAACTGTCTTCTCTGCATCTTTTGGAGGATCCGGAAAATTAGGGTATGGATTGGATAAAAGAGGGAGTTTCAAAGCATTCGAAACAAGTTCTTCACATGCAAGAGCATCAGTATCGATCGCCTTCTTTGATAATAAGGCACTACCATTTTGATTATCATTGCCTTTGCCCTTTGCCAAGGCATCTTTGTCATAAATTTTCAATTTCCTTGCTTCTGAAGCTTCTCCATTTGCATAATGAGTACCGTTCGCTAATACCGAAGAAGTTTCAAGGCTTGCCTTTTTCTTCCCTTCATATCCACATTGTCCCCAAAGCTTTTCTTTTTCAGTCAAGCCAATTAACTCATTTGAGAGGGGGGATAACAATAAGATATCATGCATTGGATGCGCGGTCATAATCTGCACCAATGGGTTGATTAAGAAAATTGCAGAAGCCAAGGTTAGCTTAAACCAAAAAGAAGAAAAACAAAGCAAGCTAAATGCTTGTGGGAAGGGAAAGATTCACCTGAAGTATACTAGTAGGGGATTCATCTGGGGAAACCTGTAGGTCATGGGATACCCCTTCACTCTCCACAGGGCTACCATCCAGCGATGATGATGGAGAATCATCAAGCCCAAGCCCACTGTAGATTTCTGCATTCTTTCGGGTCAACAAATTGTTGGTGCCAACTTTGATACGCACCTTAAGCGTTTTCAGGTCAGATGCATTTCTTGGCTTTTTCACTTTCTTAATTTTTGAATTGGAGTCTTCTAACCGAGTAGGTGGTACGGCAGAATTTCTTTCCCCATTAAATGGTGGAGCCCTAGGTGCAGGTCCTGTTGCTGAACGGGCAGAAGATGCTACAGGCCTTCCTGAGAGAGAAGTGCATGATGATCCTAATGAGGTATGGCGACCACCCTGTAAAATTACAAAATGCATATTGAGTGGTAAAAGTAGAATATTTTTGGTAATTAAGAATTTTATTCATACCAAGTAATCTGTACAAAATCATAGTCTAGTCAACACAGCTAGCTATCCAATCAAAAGTAGAATAGCAACATGAAAACATATTACCTCTCCGTTGCTGTAAACTATCATATAAGAAAACCATAAAGATTCATTCAAAGGTTGCGTACCTCAGGGAGCGGATTGTTTGGTGATATTTGTCTGTTAAAGTTGTTGGGTTCTGGTGGAGTCCTTGGATGAGACGAAGAGGGAGAACGCTGATAAGTAGGTAAAAATGAACCATACCCGCCAAATCTTGACCCTGTTAACACATGCAAATCAACAATCATCAACTCATGGCATAAGCCTTGTCACGGCAAACTTGTGCTTCTGGGAATACCCTTTTTTTCCAATATTACATACCCAGATTCTCAGCTGAAACTCCACCTTCAAAATCCTTTTGAAAATGTCCCAAAACATTGTGGAGTTTCTCATCCTTGACAGAGTAAGAGAATAGATAAATGAGAAACTAGAAGAGTGTTGCCATCAGAGGTGCACAATGCAATTATAAACACTAGTACACAACACCTGCCAGAAAACGCCTACCAGCTCACTAACAACCCCCAAACCAACTCTAGATAGAGAAGTTTCTTAATAAGGATAGACAAGTTATAAAGCAAAAAATAGAATAAGCAAATGCTGGCTCTCTCCAACATCACAATATACTTGGACAGACACTCAATGCATTCTTTGCTAAGAATGATGATAAATCACATCAACGGAGTACTTTCAAGAATAGTTTCCGACTGGAGAAAAATTGTAACACTATTTTATTATTTATAACAGTGTTGGAGTGAAATTAATCACTTTTCTCCACACGTATGGAATTACAAACTTAATCCTTTCACGTTCTTCTGTAGCTTTCTTTTTCTTTCTGATAAGGTTAATATATATTGATGAAAAGTCAGCGAAAAGCGTTGCATGTGCACACCCGAAGAGAATTACATGTTCTGTAAGGAAGAAAGGAAGTCAAGCATGACATCAGCCTCCCAAACATTTTCCATTGCCATGTTTCACCAAAAACTAAGCAAAGATATACACTTGTATTTTGAACTTAAGTACATTATCTTTCCCGTTCTAAGAAATTCTAGCATCTCTTTCTTTCCAAATGACCCAAACAACAGCCGCAGGAATGGTGTACTATATGGAAAGAAATGATTTAGTGATGACTTTCATTTGCCTAGCACATAGAAGTCCGAGGAAGACCTTGGCATACACCATTCGATATTCATCTGATATTATATCACCGTAGGTCATCCTTAAGAGAGAAAGTTTTAAGTACTTAGGGTCAATTATCCTGGGAGACGTACCGTATTGGGGTGGGGTGGATGAAATGGAGGTCAGTGTTTTAAAAAGCGACGAAGCGATCGCTTTAAGCGCAAAGCGATACCTTGTCGCTTTTCCATGTCTGAGATGAGGCGACCACACGAAGCGCTCGCTTCAGTAGAAGCGATCGCGAAGCGAGAAGCGACAAAGCGCTCGCTTTTGTGGTGGAGGGGGTCAGTTTTAAGAAGAAAAAAAAGTTTGGGTCAGTTTTTTTTATAAAAAAAAGTTTGGATCTGTTTTTTTATTATACAAAAAACAGACCCCTAACCTAAGTAAAGACCATTTCTCTCAAAATCAATTGCTGCTAGGGTTCAAGACTTCATCATAGAAGCTCCAGGTAATTTTTCTTCTTTCTTCTTTCTTCTTCTTCTCCTTTTTTTCTTGCTTCTTTCTTCTTTCTTCATCTTGTTCTCGTCCAGGCACCTGCTCATCGCTAGGGCAGGTGCGAAATTCTTTTTCTCCTTTTTTCCTACTTATTTAGTATTTTAGCCTTTATTAATTAATTTGTATGTGTATTTCACTTTATAAAGTTAATTATTGTGTGTGTGTATATATATATATATATATATATATATATATATATATATATTATTTTTCAGTTTATTTGATTAGTATTTTAGCCTTTATTAATTAATTTTTATGTGTATTTTAGTTTAAAAAGTTAATTTTTATGTGATTTTGCTTGTCCTATGATTTATGGAGGAATTGGTGGTAGTGGTACATACTTTTAAGTTTTTAAATTGAACTTTTTGATTATTTATAGTGTGTCTTTGCAAGGTTTACATTATGTTTTTTAAGAATTGCGCTTCACTTCAATGAAGCGTGCGCTTCGCTTCAATGAAGTGTGCGCTTCGCTTTTGAAGCGAGGCGAGCCCCTGTCGCTTTTTTGCGCTTCTCGCTCTCAAAAACACTGATGGAGGTTAGCGTCTGGTTGTGTGACAAGAATGTGCCACCGAAACTCAAAGGTAAGTTCTATAGAGCGGTGGTTAGACCGGCCATGTTGTATGGAGCTGAGTGTTGGCCAGTCAAGAATTCACATATCCAGAAGATGAAAGTAGCAGAAATGAGTATGTTGAGATGGATGTGTGAGCACACTAGGCTGGATAAGATTAGGAATGAAGATATTTGAGATAGGGTGGGCGTGGCTCTAGTGGACGACAAGATGCGGGAAGCGCGGCTTAGATGGTTTGGACACGTGCAGAGGAGAAGCCTAGATGCCCCGGTTAGGAGGTGTGAGCGGTTGGCTTTGGCAGGTACAAGAGGAGGTAGAGGGCGGCCTAAGAAGTATTGGGTCGAGGTGATCAGACAGGACATGGCGCGGATTCAAATTTCCGAGGACATGGATCTTGATAGGAAGGTGTGGAGATCGAGCATTAGGGTTGTAGGTTAAAGAGTAGTCGAGCGGTTCTTCTCTTTGTCCCGGTTTTCCTCTTTGTACCGATGAATATGATAGTGTTTTGTCTAGCTCTGCTAGCGATTTATGTTGTGTTTCACACTTTTGCATAATATTTGTGTTACTGCTTTCCCATTTATTTGTTGTCTCTCGTGTTGCTGATATTATTTTTCGGGTTTGTTGTCGCAGATCTATTATCTTTGAGCCAAGGGTCTCCCGGAAACAGCCTCTCTGCCCCCCGGGGTTGGGGTAAGGTCTGCGTACACTCTACCCTCCCCAGACCTCACTGGTGGGATTTTACTAGGTGGTTGTTGTATTATATCACCGTAGGGATAAGTTGAGATTTAAGGAACTTCCAGTTTTAGAGAACCTCTTTGCCTAATAGAGAATATGTTTAGTATATCAATCAAATTGGGCTTGAATAGAACAGAAATGTGATAGATAAATCATATACCGATCCCAACTAGTTTGGGTTTGAGGCATAGTCGATCAAGACATGTTGATGTAGCTAACACAACTAGTTGTTTCAGCTTTCACAGAACAAAACAGTGACCATACTGAAGCATCTAAGTATACTAACAATTTAGAGAGCGGGAGAATCAGGAACAGCCGAGCAGCTCCAACACAAAGCCACTAAAGCCCTTGCTTTAGGCCAAAAATTTTTTGTCCCAAAACTTACTACTACATTATATATAACATATACTAATGCATATGTTTTATAATGATTACTCCTCCAATTTATATGGTGCGCTGGACTGAACACAGAGTTCAAGAAAGAAAGAAAGAATTTCAACGCACACCAAAAGCACCCTTAGAACTTGTGGTCTTAACCATGTCATGGCATTTTTATGACCATAAGAGCATGTCACCGAAGATAAAATAGGAAGCTTTACATTGAACTTTCCGAATATAGAAAGGTGTTACTCTTCTTAGAAGAAATTAAAATGAAAACTGTCATGTAAAATGGAACAGCAGAAATGCTTATGGTTAACGGCGAATAGATTCTTTTCAACCATCTTCTGCCTAACAATGTTCCAACTTTTATTCTACTTGGCTTTGGTTGAGATAATATTTATTTGGGATTGAGGCATAGTTGTTGTTGTAGTTGGATTTAGTTGAGGTAATGTTCATTTTCAATTTTGAGTATCGGATTTAGTTGAGGTAACTAAGGTAAATTCTTTCTCTTAGAGTAATTAATATAATCTAATTACTTTTCGGCTTCCACGTTTCCTCTTAGATCTTTTTTGCTATTTTATTCTTAAGGTTTAATAACATTCCTTTTCCATTTCCTTATCAAGTTTTTTCTTGGACATGAGGTCACTTATTAAGTTTTGGCTTTAGGCCGCCAATTGTATTGAGTAGCCCCAGCGGGAGATAGACCAAAGTATGTAGATTGATCAGAGATTGAGCTACAAACTAACAAACTACAAAAGGTCAATACTCAAAATGAACCAAATTACAACTGAATACAGTATGAACAAGAATCTTCTAAAACTAAAATGTATTGATCTCAATTATAACTCCAAAAGTATGCTGAAAACTAAAGGCAAAAAGAAAAAAGAAACTCACAAGGTAAGATAGAGAAACATCAGGGTCAATGGTTGAATCAATGTTGTAACAGCAAGCCTCTCCTTCTTCTAGCTCAGTTTCCTCCATTCCACCATCAAACCCTAATCCTATCCTTCCATCTCTACTCCCAATAGAAATCATTCAAATTAATAATTACACTCCACAAAATTCCAAGATTTTTCACTTTTCAGACCCCTTTTTGCATCTAACTTGAGCTACAACACACACAAATTTTGACCCATTTCATTAAAGTTCAAAACCTTTCAGCTCAACTAATCGAGATCGCAGGAAAAACAGCAAAATTTTACCAACCCCAGCTGACTTTTATTTAATAAATAGAAAATTAATTAAAATCCAACAAGAAAAAAAAAATTAAATCGAAGGAAAAAGAAAAACTGATATGGATTTAAAAAGCTAAGTCAGATGATTATAAAAACTTTTTTGTAAAGCTTGGATCGCCTTACTACGATCTTTGTATTGGCTCAAAACTATGAGCAGAAAGGGAGAGAGAGAGAATGAAGAAAGAGAAAGACTCTGGTTTTGGTGTATTACCAGCCGCGTTTATTTTCCTTTTTTTTTTTTTTTTTTTTTTTCCTTTTTTTTTCAAGAGTTAAAATTAATGGAGTAATATATACACTTGACAGATAGAAGCACACCGATGACCTAACAGCTAGACACATACAACTCCATTTTGTTTTCTTCTATAAAATATATAGTAATACATAATTTACTAATAGTCCAATATATAGTTTTTCCATTTTTAACAGCTCGCAATTTAATTTTAATCCTGTTATAGGTTTTCCATTTTTACTTAAGATGTTGCAATATAAGTGAAGTTATTAATATTTGAGAAAATGATTATATTATCTAAATGATATTGCTACAGTGGACATCGATAATAAGATAAGATTTTATTATTTGTAACTTGAAGTATAATCTATTGTAACTCGAATTTGATTTTAGAAATATCCGAGTAGGGAGATTATATTTTTCGTAAAGTTTAAAGTTTAACTTTAATATATTCGTGTCGCGACTAGACTATACAATTTTGGTTAGTGTAAGTACACTTATTAGAGCAAAAATTAAATGCGAAGTAAAGTAAATACTTGATAAAATCGATTTTAGTAAATAAATGTCATTGTTTTAGTTAATATTTAATTAGATGAAGTTTTCTTGTCTTTCGATAATATAATTTTAAAATTTATTTGATTTATAATTGTATTATGATTCAAAATTTGGTTTAGAAACCTTGAATAATTTTAGCTAACATGAATAATGAGACTTAATATTTCGAAATTTAGGTTAATATCTTCATGTTAGTATACATTGGTGTTGATAGTTATTAAGTAGTATACATATACATACTAGAGTAAGTAATAATTGCAAAGTTGATAAAACAATGTTACTATAAATGATATTGTTTTACTTAATCACTATCTCCATTACTATACCTAATGATGAGAAGAGAGAATTTTTTTTCTTGTAACATTGAAATTTTTACCTTAATATCTTCATGCTAGTACTCGTGAAAATAATGCAGGAGTGGAGCTAAAAGGTTCATATCGGACATAATATTTTAATAACAAATTTATTAAATATATATAAATTTTAAATTCATATATAATCACTTCATATGGCTATCCAAAACTCTAAAGTAGGGCTGGGCATAATTTGGTACCGAAACCGAAAATTTTGGTATTCGGTATGGTATTTGGTTTAAGTTTTTAAAAAAATTAGTATTAGGTATGGTATTTAGTATGTTAAAATGATATACCGAAATAGTAATATCATACCGAAATATATATTATATTACACAATATACATTTTATTAGTTATAACATAAGTATAAGAAATCTAAAATTTTACTTTATTCCTTTATTCTCTAAATTCATCGATTAACTCTAAGCAGATAACAATACATTTCTCTAAGTTTTCTCTCTAGGTTGGTATATGTTGGTTTTGGACAAAACTTTTGTCAACAAACATTTTTAGTTTTGCACTTTTGAGTACTTTAATTAAGAATATTACCGTCTATGACTCTATGCACTAGTTAGTATTCAAACCGAAGTTACCGAACCGAATAAACTGAAACCGAAAAGAGAAAAACCGAACCATACCGAATTTAATTAGATACGATATTGGTATAACATTTTACGAAATCGAATATCAAAAATACCGAATCGAAATATCTAAATATCGTACCGTATAAACCGACGAGCACCCCTACTCTAAAGTGATGGTTAGTATTTGATTTAGAATTTATCCAGTATGGGGATAATTGAGCAGTTGAATTTAGAATCTTAGATAAGGTGGTGTCAGATTGTTGTCAAGTACTCACTTTGGTGCATGTCACATATCATTATCAAATTTCTTTTTTCTTTTTTTCTAATGCGCAGTCGGTCTTTTGAGGAGCACCTTTTTTTGACTGGCTTTGATGGCAAAAAGCAAGCAGAGTCAAAATAGTTTTTGGGAGTTTGAGAATTGGGACACGCTGGTCAACTACTACTTATTCAAATTTCAAAGGCATCACAAACTTATACGTATAATTTATTTGACGAAACTCCAAAAATCAGCTTATTTTGAAAAATATTTTTAAATAATATTATTTAGCGAGAAATAATTTATATTTGGTTAATTAATTTTAAAAATATTTATAATCAACAACTGCTTCTGTTTCTCCTCAAAAGTATTTTTTCTTATTTCAAAAGCTTGGCCAAACACCTTAAATTTAAAAAAAAAGAAAAGAAATTGACAAGAAAAAAAAGCGGTTTTGCCTCAAAAGAAGCTTGGCCAAACATACTAATAGTATACATTGTTCTTTTAATTTAAGTGAACACAAGTTCGACGATATATATATATATATATATATATAGTTATTTCAAATTTGTCATTCTAATTAGTGAACATTAATTAACGGAGACGTTTAAGAAGAATAAAAGGTAATTCAGAAAAATATTTATTTGTAGTTATTGAATATCTTTCTTAAAGAGTGCAAAAACCTTAGCACATGATAATATCATGTATAACTAGTGAAGTACGACGTTGAACATCCTTCAAATAGCTGGATTTGGTTTCAAAGAATAGAGGGTTGGATATATATATGAGACCTTCGTAGAATATTCCCACAAAAGCATAGTCATTATTTTCAATTATTTGAGTTTATTTGCCATCGTTTTGCCGAAGATGCTGAAAAGTCATAAATTTGGTTGGTTTTTCTTTTTCTTTTCCCAAAGAGTTAGTTCAAAGTCTAAAGTCACATCCTACTGTTTACCTTGAAAATACGGGTAACAATTAAATTTGATTTGTGGTTTTAAAGATATGTGATCTATTCCAATACTAATGAATAAACAAGTAATATTGAATATAAGTGAGTATAACTGATGAACCAAACTAGTGTTGCTTGAACGATATGGACCTCGAGCTCGATGTTCTCGATGATCTCAAGGTGGGTTAGGGATGATAAAGCAAAAACAATTAAGTAAGAGCCATAAAGGTGAAGAAACAATTCTGAAGCGCAATAAACGAGAAAAGTAAGATAGTATATTCTTTTGCTAGTGATAAGATGATCTTTACAAATGATTGAGGTCCCCTTTGTATAGGAGAAGAAACCCTAAATATGATACATTTCTATTTATGGTAAAAAATTCTATTGGTACAGCTGTATAACAACCTAGTACGAATTTGTACTAATTCGTACAAATCTATCCCGAAATTTATGCCTTGATCTTTGTGCCTCTGAGAAATTCCCGCTCATTCTGGAGTATGTTCGAAATGGTACTATCTCGAGGTAGACCATGCTAGGTCTTCGATTCGTTCTCTCGAAGTATGCACTTTCTAGCCAAATCTGATCCCTACTTCGAGTCGCTCGAACTCGAGCTAGGGGTAACAATTAGGTCCTCGAAATCGGACTCCCCGATTTCGACCGTATACAGATAGTCCCCGCGTTTCTTAGAATGAAAAGATAAGAAACGATTTGATTCTCGACCCCTTGATGCCCCGACCATGATGTCAGTCTCGTGATGTCAGCAACTGGTGTAACCAAAAGGTCGTGAAAAGGTCACGCCTGCACAGTTTTCGAAAAGCCATTAATTAAAAGCGGTCAATCATTTGACTTCCTCAACACGCCTAGGTAACCTCTATAAATACTCCAACCTTTCACTTTACAAACTTTACTTTCCACAACCTCTTCTACATCAACCTCTCTATTCTATCTACGTTTATCTTTCCCTTCACCATCAACTTTCCTTGCTTCTTCTGAATTTCACAACAATAATGGCCAAAACCTCTAAAACAGTTGCTCAGAAAGAGAAGGCTTCTTCGTCCTCACACCAATCTAAAAGCAAAACAGTGGTACCTCCTCATATTGAGGAGTGCACTCTCGGGCCTTGTGATACGTCTTCCGATTTTCAAATTGACAGACCTGCTTCGGTCCTGGGTCGATGCGAGCCTATGTCTCGGTATATCAGCTTGATAACCAAACTCAAACAGGTGAAGGCAGATTGTCGTTGAAAAGATAAGGTGGACGTGGAGATCCCTTCACCCGAAGAGGATATTACCACTTACAAAGCAAGGTACCTAAGTGTGTATACCTACCGATTCACCTTAGGTCCCGTAGACCATTCTCTACCTCTCCTAGATCCAGTGATTCTTGATTTCTGTCGACAGTACCACGTGACGCTTGGTCAAATTTACCCTTCCTTTTGGCGAATTGTTCACCTGATTAGGTACTTCTCGAACAAGGTCGAGGGGATGTCTTTTAACCTCGACCATCTGATCAGGCTATACAACCCTCGTCTCTGTCGAGGTGGACTGATAAAGTTGCGGCGTCGATCCTCGAAGTCTTTCTTCTCCAGCATCGACGAATTTAAAGACTGAGGGTGGATGAGCCGCTTCGTTTGAGTCAGGACCTCCGACCTGATTCCTGCTGAAAAGATGCCATTCCCAGAGGAATAGAATATGCAACGTAAGTACATATTTATCGAGTGTGTTTCATTACTTTGATGTTCCCGCTTGCTTTTGAATTAACCCTCCTTTTTTAATGATGCAGTTGTCGCTTGGTATCCCGGTGCGGTTGCGGACCTCCCGGGCTAGGTTCGGCAATTGGCTTCCACTTCTTCATACGTCGAGCGCAACTGGAGTGATTTGGCCAAGGATCGATGGGAGGCCAAGAATCACGGCGAGTCTTCATTATTTGCACATCTAAATACCTTAGCAAAATACTTAATTTTGCATTTATACAGGCCTCGAGGATGTTGTTTCAATGAGGTCGCCCCCACCTGGTGAGGAGGAAGCCCCAAAACCCGCCAAGGACAAGAAAATGAAGAAGGGGTCGCCGGCGAACTCCCCGAAGCCAAAGAAAACCAAGCTTCGAAAGCCTAAGGCCAACATGGTAGCCTTATCTTAGGAAACTGTCGAGCGCCTTCGTGCTCATGACGAAGAGAGAGATGGCGCAGAGGGCGAGGATGACCGCCCGTTGATAATTCGAAAAAGAGGAAGCATTGATGCTTCGAAGTAGGGGTGTTTATAAAAACCCGAAAAACCGAACCAAGCCGAAAACCAAACCAAACCGACTAAAAAAATTGATACATTTTGGTTTGGTTTGGTTTTGGTTTTGAATTTTAAAAACCGATCAAATTTGGTTTGATTTTGGTTTTAAAAAAAAATAATCGAACCAAACCGACTATAGGAGTAGCTATTTCAAATTTATTATTACACACACACACACACATATAAACCGACTATAGGAGTAGCTATTTCAAATTTATTATTACACACACACACACACA